>JASANE010015100.1:0-12083 GCA_030248225.1 Trileptium ribeirensis
TATGCCTGCAATATCGCTGCGGTTGCGACACAAGTAATCATACCGTTTCAACATGAGTACAGATTTGGAATATATTTATTTGCAATATTCAAATATAGAATTTTTATGTCACCGATATAAAATGAAACTGTTTTAATGTTTTCATCCGAACAGAGCACATCATTCACAGTGTACATTACGTTACGAATAGCTTGTCGAGATGTCGTGCGGCGTACGTTTGACGTGGTGTTATTCGCTCGTTTTGCAAGGTTCCATAAAGAACCGAACAACAGCTCCTAAATAGCGCAGTGGCAAGGGTACGAGACTGGGTCCAAAACTTTTTAGGTTAAAAAAGCCTGTGCGGCAAAAGCTTGTTTATGAATATACAAAATACACTTTCATTCAAGAACGAAATGTTAATCTCCACCAAAATCTTTCAATCCAGATCTTTTATTTAAAAACAATGTACAATCTATAGGTTTTTGATTTTAAAGCGTCCTAAAACATATCCTTCTCAACTTGCACAAAGTTCATAAGTATGTTATATTTTTGTTGGTCCACCAATATTTTAATCTTGGATTTTGCTAACATAAATTCATTGTTTTCTAATTTAGCGTCAGCTGTGATGGCTACATAAAAATTTAAACCATGGTATGTGCCGCCATAACGCTATTGTAAATATCTTTCGACAACTAAATTGTCAATGCGGCTGATTCAAGCCGAGTTTGGTATCTAGTTGGTAAACATCTCCTTAATTACACTGAATAGCAGCTTGGGCTCCGTCATATATGGAGATGTTGATTGAATAATACTGAAGCTTCGAAAGTAAAACCGATAGTTCTTAAATCATTATGTGACTGAGAAATTTCCACTGATTCACAAAAAATTGTATATCGTAATGCGTGAATCCACCTTAGGTACGTACACCAGGGTTATTCTTTTGTCAAGATAGTAAAAGCGATGAGCGAGAACAAATTATGATTTTCCATTATGTACGCGTACACTATTTGCGATGCAGTAACGCGTATGCGCTGTTCGCGGTCACTCTTTTGCGATTTAGCATCACTTTTGCTGATCGCGTACAAATGATAACGCGATTACCAATCGCGTTTTTATCGTATGCTATAATACATTATACACCGCGAACATTGCTGTTTGAATCAGAATGCCACTCCATTAACTAGGACACACATGGAAAATGGACAAATGCCGCGAACGCAAATTCCATTCGTACATAGCAGAGACCATGTTAGCATTCACAAAAATGCGAATACCAATGGCAAAAATGTGAACATGAATTTCTTCCCGAATCAATTCGTCATTTTGACAAATGAACAACCTTGGTGTATGCACCTAAAGTTTACCCGCACATGAAGATTATAATGTCAGAGCTAAATACCTCTATGCTTGTTCAGGTTGTATAAAACGATTGTTTGCCTGTTTGGTGCAGCCGTGCTATCACTCTATTGTAGAATTCTTAGCACTGCTATTACTAAGGTGCGTTCACATTTTCAATGTTTCTACTCAAATATTGAGAAAAAATTTGCCGAAATTTGACTGCAATATGTAATTTTAGAATCTGGCAAATCATTAACCATCAAAGTTTTAACTCAAATTCTTAGTTCGAAAATTTTCAAGATGTGTTGTTCCAGATTACAATACACTGGAAAAGTATGAATAGTGTTCACACGCTCATATTGACCAGAAATGCAAAAAAATGCTTTCATATTTTGATCAAAATTTGAGATCAGATTTTGAACGAAATTTGACCAAAGTTTGAGCTCAAATTTTTGCCAAGAAGGATAAACGCATGATCACTCTTTAAGTGGATTGTCATCTGGCTAAGTTCCGGAAGCAAAATCACTGTTTATATCACCGGCACACACAGGATTTTGTCCAGGGAAGGATCTGATCTCCGGAGTCTGTGTGATAGATGTGAAGTTTAATTTACGTCATAAAACCACTGTTGATTCATTCCAATATAAGAAAGACACTTTTAACAAAAGGGACCCGTGATGAAATCATTCTGTTGACAGGGCATGGGGGACTGGACAGCCGGCCTCGGTAAGGAGCCAATGGTTACGAACATTGTATTACACGCAGCGGACCAAACATCTATATATTGCTTATGACTCGTGGTACCTGACCAACAGGATATTTCTCTTTTATAGTCGCGTTCAAACTTTCAAACATTCAGCACTATAATTTATCAAATTTTTATTAAAATTTGAAAGACATTTTTCGCATTTTTGGCGAATTTGAACTTGCCAACAATATTAAAACTGTTGTAGCATAACACTAAGAAATCATAGACAAAGATATATTGACAAATTTTGAGCTGATAATTCAATAAAATATTGTAAAAAAAATTTTAAAACATCGAGATTTGCAACATTTTTTACTCCACAGATTAAAGTAAATATTCGATTTATTGTTGATTAAAATTTGATCGAATTTTGAGCTCAAAATTTTTCAAAATATTTGATCGTGTGTAAGCAGCTTAAGTTATGCCGTCGCGTTGCATAAGTAAACAGTCCAAATTTTTCCCGAACATTGTAATCCCTCACTTGCAATGCGAAACAGAAATTTAACGCTGCTATTCGAACATCTGATATTACTTCAGAATACAAAGTACTAATAATACGCTATCCAGAAATATGTTAATCAGCAATCTGTGTTTTTAGCTCTTATAAAGCATGTGTTTTGTGATGTTTTAGCCATTTTGGTCGCAGTAAACTTTAAATCAGGCAATAAATGCTATTTTGCAATATTAGAGAAATTTATTTACGTTTAACTCATCCCATGAGAGAGACAATCGAATTTAATAAAATTGTATTTGCAATCGAAGTTGAGCAATGATATCCAGTCTGTCTAGCATTGCAAGCAAAATCACAGCCAAAATTATAAAAATGATCACAAATCTCATATGACAAAAATATTACATGTAATCACTGCTACATGTTTTATCAGTCATTATTAATCTTGTTTTTGTTCTTGTCTTGATTGGACTGTTTGATAAATATACGAGTTTGTTTAGTTATTTTGTTGTATATATTTTAGTTCTTATAAGGCGTAAACCTTTGTAATTGCAACAACTTACACAACCACGAAATATATCTATTTTCTGGCTCGAAATATGTCGACCGAATTGAAATTTTAATTTTGAGTTGGAAAATTTTGCTGAAAAAGCTTTGTTTGTTTCCTGTACATACTTGCATCAATCCAACGCTCACAACCATACATGTTAGGGGTCTTTTCGGTTATCCCCCCCAGCCGGAATTTCGTCAATTTTGAAGGTACAGACAAATTTGTGGCACCAATCGATTCAGCTCGATGAGCTGGTTCAGAAAATACCCATCTAACCCACATCCCTTCGCTGACACAATTTTTTATCGATATTTTGAGGTCCCAATGATCCCCCTTGGGAACCCAAAAATTTTCTTCTTTGGAATATGATCATGATGGGACCGTTCGACTCGGCTTGATGAGACAAATCGACTGGTGTGTACTTTATTGAAATCTACCCCACCGTTAGAAAGTTATGAGGGCTCAAGTAACCCTGAGGGGCTGAAATATAGTGCAGGCCATGCCGTTTCGGGTATAATAAGCCTAAGCCTTAGTCTTAGCCTAAACTAAGGTCTTATATGAGACATTGCACTAAGCCTAAGGCTAAGTGGGTGGGCTGCCGCCCCTCAAAAAGCCTGCTCTAAGCTGTTCTTTTTTCTAACGTTATAACGTATATACTGCCAATCAGGGTTACTTGAACCCTCATAACTTTCTAACGGTAGGGTAGATTTCAATAAAGTACACCCTTTTCGATTTGTCTCATCAAGCATAGTCGTACGGAGCCCAACATGACTATATTACGAAGAAAAAAATTTTGGGTTCCCAAGTTGGGACCCATAGGGACTTAAAAAATTGAAGAAATTTTTTTGTGGGACATGCGGGTAAAATAGGATATTTTCTGAAAGAGCTCATCGAGTTGAATCGATTGGTACCAAAATTTTATCGATACCTTCAAAATTGACGAAATTCCGGCTACGGGATAACCGAAAAGACCCCATGTTACTAGGTTGTACGGGAGCCACCCTTGAGGTGTTGACCCCACCCCCATGGGAGGGTGAGTGCGGACCCTCCTCCGAGGCCCTGACTACGTTAGCCTTAGCGTTAAGCTTAACGTTAGGCTATATGCATACATGCTCATAGCGGAAGGTGGGAGCTTACGCCGCCTGGGGCTCCAACTTTATACCAACTTTCTCAGAGGAAAAACTTAACTTGACACGGTGAGGATTAAAATTTACCTTTTTGGTTACTGATCTATCGCATCAGATGATTAAGGATTGGCAATAATTTACTACCACAAATATTAAAAAGTAATTAGTGCTATGCTAGTACAGCTAAATTGATACAATAAGCAATAAATGAGCAGTAACATCCTACAGATCATTAATAGAAATGTAAGACTTGAGTAATGCAATATATGAATTATAACTACCTCGCTGAAATTCGCGAATTCAGTGCGCACAACGATTGCATTGATTGCAATAAACATGATTTTAACTAATTTGCTTTGAAGCAGCTGAATTCTTTGAAGAACAGCTGTGAACCTAATACCTATACATTTAATTTTTGATAAGTTTATTTCGTAATTTGTGTTAAGATAAACATTTAGCAGCCTCTTGATGCTTTTAGTAGCAGTCCGTGTTCCATTGGTTAGTAACGTTAGTAAATTTACAACATTCCAAAAGTGTCCTTCATAGATCGCCTTGTTCTTATGCTATAAGTCAAGTTTGATATGTATTTCAGACAAACCACGTGTAAACTGCATGTCTAAGCTGTCTATCTCGTGTTTTGAATCCCGAGTGGTACGCATATGAATGTGCGTGCGTAAAGCTGGTGCATAATTTGTGATCGTTGTAAGATACAATATCGTCGTGTATATACAAATCGCACCGTTGGGATTTGTCCACATTGATGTCGATATATTATTATAGTCGCGTTTTGTTTGAGAATATTTCGATAGTCAGCCACCGAAGAAGCGGTTTGGTTTTCTTGTGCTGCAGCCATCAAATTATAATTTGGCTCTAAAGCATTCTCAAATTTTATAAGTTTTTTTTGTATAACCAGTCGGCATAAATGAAAAACCTAAGCTAGGATACTATTATGACTAAGGCTTAGAGCATAACTTAGCCCAGGCCTGAATCTCAGGCTTAACATGTCGAGCAAGACACTACACATACATCAACGTTTTCATTACTCGTATTTGTTTAATATATTATCAATCGCATTATAAAATTTGTTCGTGTGCTATGTTAACCCTGGCTAATCATTTAATTACTAACATCACCAGTTGGCAACAACGCGTGTTGCGACACGCTGTGCTAATAGCGTTTTACGATTGCAGATGCTTTGTCATTTCTTCGATTTGCGAAGTTCCTTAAGGAAACAGTAACAGCTTCCAGACAGTTCAGTGGTTTGTGTACGTCACTTGCACCCATACAGCCGGGTTCAATTCCGTTCGCCACATTGAGCTTGTCAACCATTACGTAATACACAAAGAAATTCAAGATAAGAAGGTAAAGTATTATATAATTTATAATTAATATAACAAATACTATGGTGTTAACCTTGAAGAACACTCAGACACTCGTCACTAATCTGTACTTAGGTTAGGTTGTACGTAGGACAAGTAAATTATTGTCGCACTTATAAATTTTATATTTCTCAGTATAATTGTTGCTGACTTAATGTTTTATGTATGAATAAATATATATAGGCCTCGCACATTTCTTTTTGCTGTTAAATATGGACAGCCATGACTCGTATTTATGAAGAAAATGAAGCACTAAAACATCACCGCGCAATTCTTACAATTCTTATAGCCTAATCATTATAAACATTGAATAATTGAAAGCTATACAACAACTCTATACCAAAAAGCGGAGCACGTTGGGGCGTATCATAGTTGAGCATGAACATCCGGCAGTTTCTTTACAGTGACAACTGACATACTATACATGGACATCACGAGTCCGGAACAGTTAAGTGTGCAACATCTTTGCATGCAACAATTATAATTTTATAGCCTAATCATTATAAACATTGAATAATTGAAAGCTATACAACAACTCTATACCAAAAAGCGGAGCACGTTTGGGCGTATCATAGTTGAGCATGAACATCCGGCAGTTTCTTTACAGTGACAACTGACATACTATACATGGACATCACGAGACTGGAACAGTTAAGTGTGCAACATCTTTGCATGCAACAATTATATTTTTATAGCCTAATCATTATAAACATTGAATAATTGAAAGCTATACAACAACTCTATACCAAAAAGCGGAGCACGTTGGGGCGTATCATAGTTGAGCATGAACATCCGGCAGTTTCTTTACAGCGACAACTGACATACTGTACATGGACATCACGAGTCCGGAACAGCTAAGTGTGCAACATTTATGCATGCAACAATTGGGTGTGTGATACCTAAGCGCTCGACAGATTTGACCGTGATGGCGTCAATGTGCCTTAAAGGATTGTTTGATGAGCAATATGAAGTTAAATACACATCGCGATTAGGATAATTTGCGAATTCACTAACATATGAGCACGAATCGTTTCACGAACGGTACCTTAATGAATTTATTTTGGTTGCTTTGTATGCAGTTTCTACACCCTGGGGTGTTCATAGATATCTAACTCAGCTTAACAATATACAAAACTTACACAAATGTCACTAGATTTACCTTCACATAAAAATGTTCCTAGATTTCTTCTTTTGCGTAAAGCACTAGCAGTACATGAACGGTATATGTGACATTTTCACTAAGATTACTTTTATTAAGTCGAACGTGATCATAAACGTCTAAATTAGCTGATCAAGATACAAAAGTAATGCAAATTTCACTAGATTCATCTTCGTATAAAAATGTTAACGGCTTCCTTTTAATGTTGTGTACTCTACTAGAAATGGATGAACGGTATGGATGGTATTTTCACTAGGGCTACTTTGCCACTAAATCGAGTGCCACTAATATGAGTTATATTTGATGAACAAGACGCCTCTGTAATACGTAGGAACATTTGAATTTAGGTTTTCCATAGAACTTGCAATCATGATTGTACATACTAGCTAATTTAAACTATATGACTTGGCACAATTTTTTCTAATATTAGGTTATCATAACACAATCAAATCGGTTATCTACTGGGATAGTTTTACAATAATATTAATGAGATAGCATTTCTCATGTATAAAATAAAAATATGCCGCGTGAATGCATAGTATTGTTATTTGAATTATTGAATTATGAGTTATTTTGAACCAGTTATTTTGAACCAATTGTTATAAACATAATCTTGATAATAAGCCAGTTGTCACGAACTCCAAATTGTCGCTCACGAACTCAACCAAGATGGCCACGTTTCGCACAAGCGGTTGGCGCAGAAGCACTCCCTATTGTTGCGCTCTCAACTGTCGCAGGGCCAAACAACATAGGACCTTTCCAAAGCAGTTCACCCAGCAGTCGTGATAGACGTTTACCATGTAGTGGCAGTTGACCCAGTTCATAAAGCAGTGTATCCAGTAGTCGTGACACAGGGTAATATTTACCTATTTTTATACACAAGAACAGTTACTGTGTCGAGTGTCAGCAATACAGCTGTAGTTGGAACAAGATTTGATAACACCGCAAAAAGTACTGTTTTTGGTACTTTAAAAAGCATATTTAGTTAAGGAGGTTTTGTCACAAGAAACCTGCACATAGGTGTAGCCCGAGATGCAAAGTAGGGGCCCGAGCCAAATCAAAAAATCACCGAGACCTTCAAATTAGGTGCGCGGTCAGCTAGAGACATATAGTATAAATATTAAATGGAATGTTGATACCTGATGGACAAAACTGAGGGATTCGGACATTTGCAAGAAGTAAACTGGGGTGGTTCGAAGCGTTGGTTACGCCACTGTGCCGAAGGTAATTTGTAATGAATTACCTTGAAGTTAAAATAGCTCAACGGTCTAGCTGGCAGCGTGTTGTTTCAAAGAGGTTGTGTAAATTTTTTGAGATCGTAAATTAGGAACTATGCAACGTTGTTAGGCAGTGGTATAAAACAAACTATTGCATATGTACCTTCTAGATTTTTGTTAATTACACCGTATGTAAGCAAAAAAATTACAAATAGTAATAATAATGCATTGTTAATAGTCGATGTACACTCAACGCATACAGATTAAACTCGCTTATGAATCGCCACATAATCATAAAGTGCTGGAATAGAAATTTAGAAGAAATACTGACGAAGAAGCATAGAATGAACGTACGTTGAACGCACTGCCCATCTTTGCAATATGCCGGTTCACGCACTCGCATAGCTCATTCCAGGCTGACAATATTTTTCTTAACGCGTGATCCGATTCTGATTCGATAAAATTGTGCATGCTGCGTCAGATCGGATCAGACGCAATGTAAACATACCTTAATATATGCAAACCTGTCATTTATGCCGCTATGTATAGGTATACGGTAATCCTAATGGCGTATACTTTTATTTGTTTAAATACCCATTTATTTCTATTCTCCACGTATATAATTTTTAGCCTTTAACTTCTACAATTGTTGTAAACAAATCAATTATTGTCTCCCTAAGTTCAAATTAAAAAAATTGTAGGCAATATTTTTAAATCTCACCAAAAGATATTTTTTGTTCAAGGCTGTGAGCGGCTATTTGAGTAGATTTACGTGAACTTAAGTTAATGGATAATTTGATTGCGGAGGATTTAATTATGAGTATGACTCAATGATTCCTGGCACGAATGTAGATCCTAATCTTACCGATTTCCTTTACTATAAGGGTTAGGGATTGACTACGTATGACAGAGAGTGTAACATCTGTATGGGCGCTGGGCTCTTGCTACATTTTCTGAACCCATACTTTCCTCAATTGCTCAAATTTAATCTGCCTAGTTTGCTCGACCTGGTATCCGATATGCATCTTAGAACTGTGACAACACTAGCTGTGGTATGGATTCATTATATGAAACGAGTGAGCTTGTACTACTTTATAGCCACACGAGCTGCAAAACTGGATGTTATAATGTATTTACATTTTTGGATGACATATGTAGCAATCGAAAACTATTCTAAACTTGGACTACAATTCCTGGCCAAAGTTCTTGTAGCACGGCTATTTGCAAAATATAGTTGTCTAAAAATTAAAAGGATTCATATCTTCATTCCGAAGTTTGTTGCAATATCATAGTATGCAATTCCAAAACCGCCATTGTACGTTATAATACATTTCGTTTTTCAAAATGTCCGCATATTTAAATGAATCTGATCGATACTATATGCCTGAACATGTCATGTATCAAATCTCTGTCGCCATTGTGATACAATAAATTAAATTGTCGTGCTCAAATGACATTTCCTGTGCCATATTTATTTCTGTCATATGATACTTTTACAAAAGCTTTCATACCAATAGTGCTCCTACAACTACTGCTACTACTACTTCTACGAGTGTAATAGTGTAAAATGGCCTAAATGCGCTTTCGTACAGGCGCCAGGCACAGGTACCGCAGAAAAGAAACCTTACTGATTCGCTTTGTGTGGCAAAAACTCATATCTCTTTCAAGGTAACATAAAAGTGTCTATCTATAAATGCTATCTATCACTCTGAAAGCCATTGTTGTTTAGAAATGACGCAGGTGTAGTATACGTGATCAGCGAAATATTATATTATGTGATACTCGGCTTTTAATGCGTTTTCGATTAGATCAGAGCGAGCATGTTAAAAGGGAACGCCTTAGAAAAAGTTATATTCGTTATCGGACAGGCTATTCAGATTTGTCGGGGGTAAATTAAAAATGGCGGCTATCACTTGTGCAGTAGTTATAAATCCACCGAGACATTATAGCCTCTACGATGTTGTTATTTTTGGCATTTGGAATATTCCATACCATATGTAATATTTCTTGAAAAATTCCAATACAACATCTAATACTAAGCACCTTGGTCGGAGAATTCCCAAATACCGTAAAAATTGTTGCACTTTTATGATAACTGAAAAAAGGAGAAACAAAAAAGAAAACAAGTAAAACCAGAAGCAGGATCTTCACACCTAGCTATGTAATGTAATAATTGCCATTATACTAGTCGCCACAAGATTATAATACAGAAGCTAGCAGAAAATCGTTTGGATTGTCGGCATCACAAAATTCAGAGCTTGGACATAGCCCAAAGTAGAAAAAGGCACAACTAGATGATTATATCTTTCCGGCTAAATAGCTATACGGGCTGTGTTTCTTTTCCATCAGTATGACCATTTGGTACAAATATTGGGTATTTTTATCAATTTAGTGCACTAAATCCCCAACGGTATTTGGGAATAATTGTAGTTTTTTCCTTAAAGAATCCGCAAACTTTTATATTTTGTGGACTTGTAGGCTTATCATATCAGTTGAATCTTTTTCTTTTATTTTGCAACGCTTAAACATATTAATGCGGAAATTAATTTAGTGAAAGCGACCAGATGTATTTATATTGGGCTGTTGTTAAAGTATGAAAATCCTAATATATTTTGCAATTATATGTTATCCAAACCAAATAGTCATTAGTATATAATAAGAAATTGTAGCTTTAGTACTAGTAAGAACGGTGCCGTAATTACAGCGCTGTTGAGCAGTTAAAGTTTCAATTTTATCGATATATTAGAGACAGTAGAGCAGCTGTCCTAGTAAAATTATGTGACAACACTGGGTCGTAATAAGTAGTTTAAACGAAACTCTTGAGTCTTTGAATTATGCAGCTAGATTGTGTCATTTTTAACGTATTTTGCAACTGACTTAACTGTTTACAGTGCCTCATAATAGCATTCATGAACTATTCTTGTCCGGTTGGGATAAACATATTTTACGTGAATAATATTAAAATTTGATGCAAAATATATAGAAACTGATGGTTGTAGATAAATAAATATGTTTGCCATATCTTTTTTCTTAGTCCTTTGATTTTATGCGGTATCACCACTCATGGCTTTCAGACGTCACATAGTCTGGTTTCACGCGTTATCCAGGTAGAGTCCGGAAGTTGTATTCACAATTTTACTGAAACGCGTCGTCCTTTACCGCGGGTTCAGCTGTCGTTTAAGTCGTTTGCACGAAAGTTCAAGCTCGTAGTTCAAGTTTTGCAAGTATCCACGGCCCGATCGTAAAACGTGTTTGTACCACCGTAGCCTGCTCTCCGTAGCTTGGCCATCTATTAGAGCGACTCCGTAACGCGGCCTTTTTACATGATCGTTACGCTCATAGTCTAGCCACGCACGAACAATTTATTTACTGTAACAGCCCAATCGCCATTAATATCCTTGGTTGAGGTTACGCGTTCTAAACCATAGGAGCAACGAACTGATGGCTGCTTGTAAAGTTTAAATTACAGTCTCTCAGGCTATATATGTATATATATGTGCAGTGATATTGTTTTATTATATTACACATTTCTAATGCGCATAAAATCACTTGCGTGACCTACGAAGCAGCATCGTATAGCCGGACTGATCGTTTGTTTTTTGAAACTACAATTTTCAATATCATCAAATTAGGCTTTCGCTTTTTCACGATACCTGTACAAGACCCATTTTATCAGCAGAACATAGATTTCAGCATTGAGTTGAATTCGAATTATAGTCTACGACACGGGATATGACGATTATTAAAATGGGAGGTCCGGAGCTTTATTTACTAGACGAAACATGATGTGTGATTAATGTTTCGCATGTAATAAAACTTTCAGAAACCCTTTAACGGTATAGATTTGTTACAGTTTTCCATACTAAAACGGACTACCTGTTATACTTTGGTTCAACTCATGTGATTGCTACGTTTGCAGCACAGAAAAACATTTTTGGTGGGGCTATCACATGTTGGTCAAACACTTCAAACTACAAATAACTAACACATGTTTGATGTGACCGTGCAACGTCAAATTTTTATATTTAAAAAATATAAATCAATTTCAACAGTTTCAGCTCAGGCTTCAACAAGCATTGTATTTTCTTGAATATTCTGTCTGCTAATATTTTCACAGAGACATACGTTTTATGTT
>JASANE010015102.1:0-39211 GCA_030248225.1 Trileptium ribeirensis
CCAAAAGGCAAAAGGCAAAAGGCGTAACTCAGTTTCAGTACTCTTACGCCCTTTGCTCAGGTTGCTGTATAGTGATATCCACAATCCAGTTTGTGTAGTAAAAGGCGTTTGATAAATAAAGTACGGTTAATTTTGCAAACAACTGTACCAGAAATGTTTGGAATATGAGTATATTTAGCTGTATGGAAAGCCTACATAATCCAGTTCACCATGAAAGGTGTGTAATATACAGTGGTACAGTTCAATAAGTCTATAACCAGCGCGCCAGCCCTCTTAACTATAGAGTGGCAGGCCCGATAATCCGGTCAGCCGGCCTATCGGAGCTTATTAAATCAATAACCAGCGTGCCAGCCATCTTACCTATGGAGTGGCAGGCCCAATAACCCGGTCAGCCGGCCTATCGGAGCTTATTAAATAATACGTATAATACGTTACTTTTTGCCTTATATCTACGTTCTGTTTTTTATTTTACAGCTTAAAGGCAATATTATGGCGTTTAATATGAGTATGTCTGGATAAAAACTAGAAATGAGTGTCCATATCAGCCTGAGAACATGCCGCCAGACCCGTGTCTTACCAGTGACAAAAGGTTGTAAAGGAACGATTTTCGTATGGTTTTTCGGTACCGATAATTATGCTCACATAAATAAAAATAATGTTTTCCCGTTTAACAATAATAAACTAAGTGTAATGGGTAATAATAAAAAATTAACATATGCAATGGCACATTTATTTGAGTATTGCATAGAAACCCGCAAAAATGACATTATTAAACTGGTGAAGGAGTGCCAAGCGCACACTTCGTCTGCACTGAGCAATGCGGCCTGCGACACAATCGCATCAGCCGTAGTAGTGCACATCATGCAAACAGTGTCCAGCCACGCATGCGATGATGGAACCACAGGTACCAATTCTGCATCAACAATCGTCGAGTCAGGCGAAGCAATAGCAATTGCCACAATTACAAACATTGACCCACTCGTGTTAACGGTTAATCAAGAGCGAATGCGAGGCAAACCGCCGATGTCAGTGTCTCTCAGCACTAAACGGTGCCGCTCAACAGTTTTGCCGAGTAGTGACACATCAGACAGTGATTACGTCCCGGATTCGGATAATGAAACTTCGACCACGTCTGACTCAAGTCACGGCTCTGTGCAGCGTAATGTCTCGGCTAACAGTCCGGAGCGGCCTACAGCTCAACCGAACCAAGGTGACGATGTGGTTCAACAAGCCATTAATGACGTTGTGACTTCTGTGCGTCAGGATAGTATTCGAACAGCTCAACAAGGCGAGGCCAAATTTAACTGGGGAGAGGCTACATCTCAAACGACTCGGTGAAACCTATAAGACGCGCCGAAGTTAAAAAATACCGAAACGTGCAGCGAAGGACATAAATTGTTCCTGTGCCTACAAATGCAACCAAAATGTAAGCGCCGCGGCACGTCAGTCAAACTTCGACAATTACATGGAAATGACGGTTGAGTATACGTGTGCAGCCTTGTGGAAACAAGAAAGCTGGGAGAGAACACCGATTCACGGCAAAAGCTGAGCCACAAATATTTCCTGGTTGTTGATGATATGGGCACGAGGCAGCAAGTATGTAGAAACTTTTTTGGGAGCTGTTGACATCAAACAAAAGTATCCGCGTCTTTGTTTGACCCATCGTACTGATGGCGCGATTCACCGCGCCCCACAGCGCACTACTGTCACGCCAAAACAGGCCTTGAGGTCAGCCGTTATCGATCATGTAAAATCTCGCATCAGCTCCTTTCCCAAAGTTCCGAGTCATTATTGTCGGAAAAAATCTACAAAAATCTACCTCGAACCGCTTATCCCAAATAAGTCGAACATGTATCGTTTGTATACCGAACAGTGCGACATGGGGAATATTGATCCTGTGTCGATAAGTAGCTATGTCCGTATATTGCAACGAGATTTCCCAGATCTGCGCATTTTTAAGCCCAAAAAATATCAGTGTGCCCTCTGCGCCAAATTTCGGAATTTGACGGGCGAAAGTCAAATCGAATTCGGGCCGCAATATGAGGCGCACATCAAACGAAAGGACGACGCAAGAGTACCGAAAAACAGTGACAGTGAACGCGCAAAAATCGAAACATCGTTCGTCTGCCTAACATTCGACCTGCAACAAATGCTTATCTACCCACAAACGAGGTGTCTCCGTTGTTTTATTAGCGTAAGCTTTCAACGTACAATTTCACAATATCAGATCAACGCAGCGGATAGGGGTATTGCTATTATTGGCCTGAAACTGCGGGTCGGCGAGGGTCAGTTGAAATCGCATCGTGCTTGGTGGATTTTCTCTTAAGCCTACCCGACAGCGTGACTGAAGCCTCAATCTGGTCCGACTGCTGTGTTGGACAAAACAAAAACCAATACGTCGCCGCGGCATTGATGTGCGAGTGTCATCATGACAAGGGGGCCAAATAATATTAGACAAAACTTTTTCGAGCGGAGCTCGGCGAAGCCGAGCGAAGCGTTTTTATTTTCTGTCTGGGAGCAAAAAAGTCGATGTCCGTTCGTCTTTCACGGATCTCAAGAACCACTGAACCGATTTAAAAAATTTTTTGTTTGAAAGCCTATCATGTCAGAGTGTGCACCTGATATTTGGGATTAAAAAATTTTGAGTGGTTAATTAGTAATTAGCTAATTAGTTAAGCTTATGCAGCTAAAATAGAGAATTTTGCAATATTTGTGTTATTTATTGAAATAGAATCGTTTCAATCAAACCATTATAGGGTTTTTTTGGGTCGAAGAATTCAAATATAATATTTTTACCAATGATACAGCCCTATGCAATGTAGTTACAAGAACATAAAATTGAGTACATTGTAATGCCAGAGCCCAAGCTCCGCTCACAAATGTAGTTCCACTACCGACTAGTAGAGAGTGGTCACACTCACATGGAGTGTGATAATATTCATTCTAATCGAAATGGCAGCTCGTGGCCTTGAGGTCAACCTGCCATCAGAATGGATCAACATTACTAATTACTAATTAACCACTCAAATTTTTTAATCCCAAATATCAGGTGCACACTCTGACATGATAGGCTTTCAAACAAAAAAAGTTTTTTAAAATCCGTTCAGTGGTTCTTGAGATCCGTCGGACCGAACGGACGGACATCGACCTTTTTACTCCCAGACAGAAAATAAAAACGCTTTGCTCAATAAAATTTAACATTACTGCATTAATTTGGACTATCCATTATGAAATCTTGAATAAAATTAAGCGCGCACTAAGTAAATAGTCATTTTCTGTACAAAGCGGCATGTTATAAAAGCACGAAAAATATGACAAAAATGTCCGACAGTTAAATAGATGGGCATGCTCCCATAAATCCCTCCAGCTTGGAGATGGGCGAGAGCACATTAAAATCCCAGTAGAATAAGTTTGACGCTGTGGACAGGCCAATTATGAAACAGCAATGATGGATTCTAAATGAGAACACCTCTTTATTTAACGTAAGTAAAAAGCAAAACAAGCCGTTGTAAATGCCGAGAACGCAATATATATATATACCCAAACAACTGAAGACATATTATATTTTGGACATTGGGTTCGTACACCATAAAACCCCTTGAAAAGTACTGAAAAGATACGAAACGGTAGTGCTGGACTATGATAACCAAATCATCATATTCACCATTCCGAAAAAACCTATACATAAACCATCCTGAAGCCCTGGTTGCAATACATAACCGAACAAATATAAACATTTTGAAAATCAAGTTCGCTACACCGAAAGACTACTGAAAGCGCCGAAATGGTTAATATATGCTCCGTTGTTCGATGTGACACTTCTATCGCGAGATATGGGCTGCGAAACACTGGCACCCGTATAGCCAAACTTGGCACAAAAGCCCTAAAACCAGTGTTTCGCTATTTTGAACCGGAACACGCGGTCACAGGCAGTAGTATTCAAATATAGGGCTAACAATCATCATTATTTCTATCGAAAAAATTGTCAAGATCCATCCGCCAGAAAATGGGCTATGAGTTGGATAACAGACGAAAGAATTTCATGATTTTCGAATGCAATATCGACAGCGATCAGAAAATGTCATAACATTGTGTTAGTTAATGTTTAAAAATATTTTCCACAAAAAATGAAATTTGGGACATAAAATTTTTTGAATTTAGTTGAATATAATGGGTTTCCACCAAGTGTAAGGGACGGACATGGGGATTCGGAAAAGGGTCACCACACCTACTCTGGAAACTTGGACAGGCGGTATAGTGCAATCGAAATTCATAGAAATGTCGTTTAATTGTAATTGAAGTTTCGTTTAATCTCAATCAATCGAGATTTCATTTGAACAGAACGGGTCGGAATTTTGTATAACTTTGAAATTTACCACATTGCACCACAATCGAAGTCGTCGATTTCGATGGATTGTTTCATACATGTATCGGTGGTGACCATGACTTTCTGAACAACTTCAAAAATGGCAGGTTGTTTGTTGCAAAACAGGTAACTGTACAAACATTTTTAAAAAGGCCAACAAATTTACGTGCTTTGTGAATCAAATTATGTACGTGATGTCGTTAAACTCGGTACCACTAGCCTGTCCACAGCACCCCGCAAAGTGGTGAGCAGGGCTGAGAATTTCGGGGAGCCATATTCTTTCTCGGGAAAATTTTAGTATTGGGAATAAAATTTGCTTAAAAATATTAAATATTTCCGAATTTTCATATAGTTTTACTGCCGTGCATGCATTTTCAAACTATAAAAGGATGTCTTAGCATTGAAAAAAATGGTAATTAATGATTAAGAAACATTCTACATACAAAAATATAAAATTTAAGACATAAAAAATTTTAAATTAGTTTTGAACATGGGGGTTTCGGCCGAATGCGGAATGACATGGGGGAAAATCTCAAGAACATGGGGAAATTTGGAAAGTAAGGCCCCTATCACTCAACTGTGGGCACGCCAGTACCAAATCCGCAGAGCTGCCCGCAAATAAGTTCACAATGTTGCCGTTTAAAAGCTACTAAATTAAACCATTTATGTTTAATAATATTACGCAGAAACACGAATTCAGATATTTAATTTTCACAAACCCGCCAAGTATTTCCCGGCCGTCACTTGAGAACTGCAACGAAAAAATGCAAAATCGATTCCCGGCCGGATTGAGAGAAAGAGCAATATGCGAATCATCAGGATTTGATAATTTGAACTGATGAACTAAAATAAAATTGAGTCAAACTTGTATCAATTACATTATGTACACATTACGCCAGATCAAACATACATCGTCTCATTGGAGCGAAAAATATTAGCACTACATAGAAATGGTTCGAAAAGCGACTGTCATTTCTGGTGAGTAATATCAGTTATAAGGTAGAAAGGTCGAGCCAAAGTGATTGGTGCACAAAACGTCGCCGCATTTCGTTCATTGCTTTAGTGTCTTTTATCTCCTTATTTGAGTTATGTGCTTAAGCTTAGTTCTGTAAAATCCAAATTAATGGCAACAGCGTCCAAATAAAATATTGAAATTTGAGAAGCTATAGGGTCGGATGTAGAGGAACTATATTATGTAACATAAATAGCAGCTGTATATTTGCGCTTGGGAACGCAAATTAAAACTGTTGCTAAAATGGCTGAAATGAAGCAAATAAGCAATATTTATATCTCTATAAAATGCATTACCCGGTTACCACGTTATTGAATTTGTATATTTCTATAATGTTGTTGAAACGGAGCGAGCAAGGCGAGCGGATTTTCCGCTGAGGGCGCCGGAGGGAAAAATCTTGAAAATTCTATTGTCTGTCGCTGTCGTTCATGACTCAATTTCGGATGGACGGATTTAGACAAATTTTTTGTTCGGTAGTAAAAGTGATTACGATGTGCCCTTTAGATAAACGAGAACCGCTCCACCCCATCTCCGTGTCAAAATTGCAAAAACATGTTTTCAAGTATTTATTGTCAAACCTGGTTGTACGGGTACAAGTGTTTCGCAGGGCATAACATCTTCCCAATAAAAAGAGAGACCACTCCGCTACTAGAGATCTACAATTTTGCTGACCACGAGTTTTTTGTGGGTCAACTCCCTAGGCCGCTCTGGGCACGAATTCGTCGATCTTTTGCCAGAAATCGTGATTTTTCAAATTTCGCGGTGTTATTGTTTGTTTTTACTTTATAATGACTGCCTATTAGGTTATCTAGCACACTGAATACGATGATTCTGCTATCTAGGGTCCGAATTGATTATATTGTACCGTTTCTTGGGGTTTCAAGGAATTTAAGGTAGACGAACCCGATTTTAAAAATGTAGGTCGCTTTTATTTCTCTAACTATGTATTGCGCGCCTGGACCCTCCATTCGCTGAAAATTTTGGTAGGGGCATGAACCAGCCCCCCCCTGGTTCCGAACCAGGACGCGCCCGATTTTGCCAAGAGAAAACGGTTAAGAATCGTGTCATAAACACTGTCAAAACGCTTTTCATGGGGAGAAAAAGCTATTTTGAAACAAATTTTGACATAATTTGCTAAATTTTCGGCTTCATAAGCGAATTTTAGTAGAAAATTGTATGTACTTTGGACCGCTTGCAAACAAAAAAATTTCGAAGAGGTGGTGAACCGCGGGGAGTCCAAAATTTTACCAGGGGCATGAACCGGGGGGCACCTGTTCTGAACCAGGGGAACCGAAAAATGCCAGGGCCCCCACCCCTATCTTGACAGTCCAGCGCGTATGACACCAAGAATGGATTATATATAGGTATTTCTGAAGGATGAATAAAATGATTTGGTTATATTGAGTCCAGCAGGATATTCCATGCCTTTTCAAACGTTTTCATTGGGTTTAGCGTCAATAAACCCAATTCCAGAATATAGTATGTCTTCAGTTGTTTTGTTATGTATTGCGTACAGGTCATCAAGAATTATTGTCCATATAGATTTTCCGCTAGGCTGAATACGATGGTTTGGTTATCCAGAGACCAGAATACTTGATGCGTCGTCAGTTGTTTTGGATGGGTTTAAGGTCGACAAGGTTTTCGGATTTTGAACAGGTTCAGGCTTCAATAGGTTTTATTGCGGTATATACATCAAACACAGCCTGCTACAGGTGATTAAACAAAATAACTTAAAAATGAAACCACGTTCGCTCCGTTTCACCTTCGCTTACGACTTACTTGATACTAATTTTACACGCAAGAAACTTATGTTATCCACTAACGGCCCTATTCGGTTCTAACTGATACAAAATCAACAGCGCGTCGCGAAAAAAGTATGAAATTTGGTTCCGATAACAAAAATAAATTTGAATAATCAGCTAATAGAAATTTGGTTAAATGAAAAAATATACTACCCTATGCTACCATGGAATTTTGGCTATTTCCAATTCGTCCAAAAATAGTCCTCTGGCACGAGTCATGAACGTTTAGTCGGCACTTACGTCTACTCGCGAGAAAAGTTATCGCTGACACCATAAGCAAATCGCTCCTGCGGTAAACACTAGTTGCCGTGACCTAAGAACACGATTCGATAATTTCAGTATAAAGATTTCAAAATAAAGTATTTTTATTAATTGCTCAAGTTAATTTCATTCGCACTGTTTTTTGCTCTCGAACAGTTTTACGCCAAATTTTAGTTTATCAAATACCTTTTATTAATGATCAATTTCTAGCAAAATAACAAAATAATGCGCGACTAAACTTAAAATGACCCCGGCAACCATCCTATTTTTATTTTTGGATAAAATTTGTTACGGAACGCTTTTTGGTCAATTGAAATTCGACGTAAAACTGTTCGCAAACACAGTGCTCGCGATTGAAATTTAACCATTTTCTGTTCGCGAAAATTGAAGTAAATTTACACAAATGTTTGAGAACGAAAATCTGTCGATTTGATTGTGACGTCACTTTTGCATCAAATTTGTTCGCGAACACTGTATAATCCAAATTTAAATGATAATACATTAGGGAACAGAATTTCTGCAAACTGAAATCGCCAAAATTCTGTTCGAACACAAGGTTTAATGTCTGGCACTTGATTTGGTTTTGCCAATTTTCGGTTAGCGCAAAACCGAATGAAATGAAGACTGTTTTCCGTACCAAGGGTTTGGGATTCGATATTGGTAATGACAGAATAGGATGGCTGGCGGGGTCACCTTAAGTTTACTCACACATAACACATACTGTAATCCGACCAACTGGAATATGTAATGAATTTTCCATCCGGACTGAAACAATGTTAAGAAAATATAATAGTAATCGCTAGAAGTGAGATATAACGCTCGATAAACTTAAAATTTCGTTTGAAATGTGTTCGAATTTTGTTTGCCACGTGTTCGAAATTTCACAGCAATTTTTTAAATTTGTTCGAGAGCTATTCGAGTGTTGTTCGTGAATAATTAAATTTTGTTCGATTGCTACTCGACGTTCGCTCGTTCGAAAGACAACACTCATTTGTTACGAGTAAGACTGTATTTCCACTGCACAAAGTAAGGCACGTATTATAAGACTTTATTAATAAAGTTGAAAAATATTTCGCTGGGATATATCAATCTATGTTATGAATAATGTGCAGTGATCGCAGAAACGATTGTAGTTTGGCAAAAAATCGTTTGAAACGTATCTAAAATACAAAAAATCGGTAACTATTTCAAATTTCGAAATGGCAAGCAGAACGATAGCTTATGAGCTATGAGCTACAAAATCAATCAGTAATATCTGCAAATTTCAAAATCGCATGTATATCGATTGCACATTAATACACTCGAAATAGTTCGAAAGTAGCTACATATGAGTACCAAAAACATATCGATAGCATTTGCAAATTTCGAAATAGCAAGCGCACCGATTGTTCATTAATACTTTCGAAATCGTTCGAAACCAGCTATGAGTTACAAAATCAATCAGTAACATCTGCAAATTTTAAAATCGCATGTATATCGATTGCACATTAATACTTTCGAAATAGTTCAAAAGTAGCTACATATGAGTACCAAAAACATATCGGTAGCATTTGCAAATTCTGAAATAGCAAGCACATAATAGAATGCTGATTAATATTTTCCAAATCGCTCGAAAGCAGCTATAAGTAACAAAAAGAAATCGGTACCATTTGCAAATTTCGAAATCGCAATATCGTTCGAAAGTAGCTATGGGTAACAAAAAAATCAGTAACATTTTGTATATGTCGAAATCGCAAGATTAATACCTTAGAAATCATTCAAAAGCAGCTATGACTAACAAAAACAAATCAGTAACATTTGTAAATATCGAAGTCGCAAGCACATAGATTACTCATTCATACTTTCGAAATCGTTCGAAAGCAGCTATGAATAACAAAAACATATCTGTAACGTTTACGAATTTCTTTCGGAATCGCAAGTATGACGATTGCTTATTAATACTTTCGAAATCGTTCAAAAGTAGCTACATATGAGTACCAAAAACATATTGGTAACATTTGCAAATTTCGAAATTGCAAGCACATCGATTGCTCATCAGTACTCAGCCGAAATAAGAATCAGTCGAGATGACAAATCTTGAATAGCCTACACCTGACTAAAATAATATTAATGTTATTGTGACCAAATTACCAAATTTCTTTTAGAACAAGATGCACCGTTATAAGTTGAAATTCTTCACACAGACATACTATTTAGACAATCAAACAAAACATTTTATTAGTAAAAACTAATTTTACAAATTAGCGAAAGACTGTATGTTTTATCGTAGTGGACAGTTTTCATTACACATAGTACTCTATCAAAGGTCTTCAGATAAAAACACTCTCAGCCAGAATTGGCTGCTGTTCGCTTGATGTTAGTTCAAGACTATTGTTCATCGTTCGCTCGAAAATAGTTCAATAAATACTAGTAACTCTATCGAGATTGCAGAACTTAGTGAAGCATAGGTACACCTACGCCTTTCGTATGCACAGCCAATCAGTTCTCGATAGCATACGTTGATTTGCTGTATTATGTGGATATCACGCAATACCGCATAAGTTAGAATAAAAGTAAACACCTTCAATAAGTTTCGCATGCACGACCCCCCCCCCACCAAATCCAAGCTAACAGCCTCCCCAGACGCGACAATAAAATTGGGAATTTTGGGTCGATGAACCGCGGGTGCGTCATACCCCCGTACCGATGGGTCCTGGAACAAAGTCAACATCGGCAATGAGAAAACTAACCGGAGAAAAAAATCGAAAGTTAAGATAAATATGACATTGTTTCCGTACAGGGTACTAAAATGAATAAAAAACCCTCATTTTGACCTCTGACCCCGAACCAAAGGGGCGCCATACCCTGGCACCCATGGAGTCACGGGTCGCAGAGTAAGACTAACACCTGCAATGAGTTTACCATGCCCAAAATCCCCAAGTGAAACTTTTCAGCCGCCCAGGACGTCAGAACAAATTTTCGAATTTTGGGTCGATGAACCAAGAGGGTGCCATACCTCAAACCCCATAACTCTAGAACCGGAACCTTAATCGAAAAACAAAAAAGGCAACGGAATTTGTCATTTTACTATGAAATATAACCACCCGGAGAAAAAATTCCAAGGTTAAGATAAAAATAACCTTGCTTTCCGCGAAGGGTACTAAAATGAGGTAAACCGGGGTTATTTTAAGCCCTCCCACATAGGGGTCAGTAAACGGAAAAATTTACTGACCCCTAATGGGTCAGTAGCAAGGGGTCATTTCAGAAACTAAGGGTCATGACCCCTTAAGGGGTCAGTAATTTTATAAAAATTAATACAATATATTTTTTTCTTTCAGGTGTCCCAACATACCTCTGTGGCGCTAGTTTTTTTTCAGTTTTGGCCATAATATTTATATATACATGCATATTTTAGGTTCGGTGACCAAAATAATTGATCGTTTAGCCTACGATATGCGTGTATATATTGTTACGTATTTCAGACTTACGTTATACAGGTCTTTAAAATCGAAATATTACCGTTTTTACAATTTAATAATTTTTCAGCATTTTTAAATTTTCTAGTGACCAATTAAGGGGTCAATTTTTTGAAAAAACGTAAATTTTAAGGGGTCGTTTTTGCGAAAAAGTAGGGGTCGGTGTCCAGGGGGAGCTCGCCGGGAGGGGGGGGGGAGCCGATCCTTGGGGTCGCCCCCTCTCCCCCCTCTTAAATAACCCCGGGTAAAATGGGGCAAAAACCCACATTTTGACCCCTAACCCCGGAACCAGAACCCAAATCAAAAACGCTCGGGAATGTACACGATAAATCGACTATGGCGGTTCGAATGAGCCCAAGATCATGAAAATCAGTTAAGTCATTCCCAAGTTATGGCCGATCACACACAAACACAAACATAATTTAAAAGATTTCACCCCTGCAACACACAATTTCCGCTACGTTTCACTATGTTCTGACAACCAAAAGAATAAGAAATCTCCAGTGAAAAAATAAACATTGTTGATAATAAAAAATGTCAATGCTATGCTCGCGAAGTTTCCGATTTCTTTTCGTTTGAAACCACGCAGTCACTTCTGGCAGCGAGCGTACATGGGTAATACTAGATTTTGGCAGCGAATGTGCAGTTTATTCATTTAAAGAGACTGTTTTAGATACCGTTGTGGGCTTATATTCTAGCGTTTTCCTGTGGTATAACATTAGGCTACAATCACGCGGCATTAATAAAAATAATTTACTAAAACTCTGTAAATGCTACCAGCAACGTTATTATTATTTTGAATAACACTGAAAGCGATGTTTCAAGTGAGAAACCTAAGACGAAGTATTATATATCATGAACTCAATATATAGAAAGATCACTAAATTTATAAAAAATGTGTCTTCCACCGACACCTCACTTTTAATCATAAAACGTATTAAAAAGCTTACCTTAAAGCAACGTCAAGAACGCTCCAGCCAACATCCCGGGCACAAACGCATAGTTTTTCTCTAAAATTGCCGTTTGACGTATCGTACACCCGAATTTTTTGGTCTAAAATAAATTAATACGATGGATTACAACAAAAGTTATGTTCCCACATACATGAAAATACGCATGCAATAGCACTACAGATTGCCAATTTGAGCTGTAAATTTTAACTACAGTACAAAAGAATTGTGTTCCTATTGTCATGTGTATAATGCCAATACCAATGTGGAGTTGTGAATTTAGCCTTCAACAAGACTCATGCTTGAATTATTATCATAAATAAATCAAGATAAAACCATTTCCAGTTGTAAATTTGGACAATAGCACAAGTTATGTTTTCACTATAATTGTAAATATTGCAATACTGCTGCGAAAGACCACATTGTGTGGAAATTTGGACCACAGCCAACACTACGGTACTCGCCAGAATTGGTGTTGCTGGTTACAAGTGTATTCTGTTTTTGTTCAAGAAATTGCAAATTTCATTCGAGCTTTGTTTGCAATCTGCTCGAAATTTTAACACGTTTTAAAATTTGTTCGTAAACGGTTGTGAGTTATTCGCGAAAAAGTTACATTTGTTCGAAGTATGTTTAAAAAGCGTTCGAGAACTGTTCGTGAACACGTAAATTCCGTTCGATCACCGTTTGTTCGAAAGTCGACTGTGATTTCTAGTAACGTTACATGCTCCCCTTATTTTAAATATAAATGAAGTACGATTGTGAAACCTCATTTTGAGGTAAGAATTTAGATTACGACACAACAGTTATCTTCCCACTATTTATTGCAACTATGCATGCAATACCACTGCGAAAAATCATATTCAGCTGTGATTTTCAACTGCAGCAAAAGGTACATTATGTTCCCATTATCTTATTATGTAAATGCCGTATGTCTGTCTGTGTGTGTCCCAAGTTTTGGATTTGTCACAAATTTTTGATCATAACTTTTGAAACTGTTTATGATGGGGTTTTTTATTGGGTAGGAAATCGATGTGGGAATGCAGCGACAATATTTTTGGGCACCTCTTATGTTTTTCTCACAACCACCCCCTTGAAATAAAAAAATAGTGTCATTTTATACGTTTTAATGGTGTAACTTTTCAACTTCTTCATCTTATAATGTAATTGCCGTATGTCTGTCTGTGTCCCAAGTTTTGGATTTGTCACACATTTTTGATCATAACTTTTGAAACTGTTTATAGATTTTTATGCGGTTTTTTATTGCGTAGGAAATCGATATGGGAATGCAGGGACAATATTTTTGGGCACCCCTTATGTTTTTTCACAACCCACCCCACTTGAAATAAAAAATAGTGTCATTTTATACGTTTTAATGGTGTAACTTTTCAACTGCTTCATGAATTTTGACGAACTTTTTTTGTTTCATTTCTTTAAGACGTGCCGAAAGTATCGACGAACTTTTGCAAAGAGGATGTACCCCTAATTGGGGGACCCCCCTTTATCTTATAATGTAAGTGCCGTATGTCTGTCTGTGTGTGACACCCAAGTTTTGGATTTGTCACATATTTTTCATCATACCTTTTGAAACTGTTTATGGATTTTTATGCGGTTTTTGGGGTAGGAAATCGATATGGGAATGCAGGGACAATATTTTTGGACACCCCTTATGTTTTTTTCACAGCCCACCCCCCTTGAAATAAAAAAAATAGTGTCATTTTATATGTTTTAATGGTGTAACTTTTCAACTGCTTCATGGATTTTGACGAACTTTTTTTGTTTCATTTCTTTAAGACGTGCCGAAAGTATCGACGAACTTTTGCAAAGGGGATGTACCCCTAATTGGGGGACCCCCTTTATCTTATCTTTATCTTATAATGTAATTGCCGTATGTCTTCTGTGTGTGTCCCAAGTTTTGGATTTGTCACATATTTTTGATCATACCTTTTGAAACTGTTTATGGATTTTTATGCGGTTTTTTTGGGTAGGACATCGAATATGGGAATGCACTGACACTAGTTTTGGGCATCCCCTACGCTTTTTTCACAAGCCATCCCCCTTTGAATTAAAAATAGTGTCATTTTATTGGTTTTCATGATGTAACTTTTTAACTGCTTCATGGATTTTGACAATCTTTTTTGTTTTATTTCTTTAAGACGTGCCGAAAGTATCGACAAAGGTTTGCAAAGGGGATGTACCCCTACTTGGGGGACCCCCCTTTAAACTATCTTATAATGTAATTGCCGTATGTCTGTCTGTGTATGTGCCAAGTTTTGGGTTTGTCACATATTTTTGATCATACCTTTTGAAACTGTTTATGGATTTTTATGCGGTTTTTTGGGTAGGAAATCGATATGGGAATGCAGGGACAATATTTTTGGACACCCCTTATGTTTTTTCACAGCCCACCCCCCTTGAAATAAAAAAATAGTGTCATTTTATACGTTTTAATGGTGTAACTTTTCAACTGCTTCATGGATTTTGACGAACTTTTTTTGTTTCATTTCTTTAAGACGTGCCGAAAGTATCGACGAACTTTTGCAAAGGGGATGTACCCCTAATTGGGGGACCCCCCTTTATCTTATAATGTAATTGCCGTATGTCTGTCTGTGTGTGTCCCCCAAGTTTTGGATTTGTCACATATTTTTGATCATACCTTTTGAAACTGTTTATGGATTTTTATGCGGTTTTTTAGGGTAGGACATCGAATATGGGAATGCACTGACACTATTTTTGGGCATCCCCTACGCTTTTTTCACAACCCATCCCCCCTTGAATTAAAAATAGTGTCATTTTATTGGTTTTCATGATGTAACTTTTTAACTGCTTCATGGATTTTGACAATCTTTTTTGTTTTATTTCTTTAAGACGTGCCGAAAGTATCGACAAAGGTTTGCAAAGGGGATGTACCCCTACTTGGGGGACCCCCTTTAAACTATCTTATAATGTAATTGCCGTATGTCTGTCTGTGTATGTGCCAAGTTTTGGGTTTGTCACATATTTTTGACCATGACTTTTGAAACCGTTTATGGATTTTTGTACGGTTTTTTGATGGGCAGGATATCGATATGGGAACGTATGGACACTATTGTTGGGCATCCCGTATGCTTTTTTCACAACCCAACCCCTTTGAATTAAAAAATAGTGTCATTTTATTGGTTTTGATGATGTAACTTTTCAACTGCTTCATGGATTTTGACGAACTTCTTTTTGTTTCATTTCTTTAAGACGTGCCGAAAGTATCGACGAACTTTTGCAAAGAGGATGTACCCCTAATTGGGGGACCCCCCTTTAAACTATCTTATCATGTAATTGCCGTATGTCTGTCTGTGTGTGTCCCAAGTTTTGGATTTGTCACATATTTTGATCATAACTTTTGAAACTGTTTATGATGCGGTTTTTTATTGGGTAAGAAATCGATATGGGAATGCAGGGACAATATTTTTGGGCAACTCTTATGTTTTTCTCACAACCCACTCCCTTGAAATAAAAAATAGTGTCATTTTATACGTTTTAATGGTGTAACTTTTCAACTTCTTCATCTTATAATGTAATTGCCGTATGTCAGTCTGTGTCCCAAGTTTTGGATTTGTCACACATTTTTGATCATAACTTTTGAAACTGTTTATAGATTTTTGTGCGGTTTTTTATTGGGTAGGAAATCGATATGGGAATGCAGGGACAACATTTTTGGGCACCCCTTATGTTTTTTCACAACCCACCCCACTTGAAATAAAAAAATAGTGTCATTTTATACGTTTTAATGGTGTAACTTTTCAATTGCTTCATGAATTTTGACGAACTTTTTTTTGTTTCATTTCTTTAAGACGTGCCGAAAATATCGACGAACTTTTGCAAAGGGGATGTACCCCTAATTGGGGGACCCCCCTTTATCTTATAATGTAATTGCCGTATGTCTGTCTGTGTGTCCCCCAAGTTTTGGATTTGTCACATATTTTTGATCATACCGTTTGAAACTGTTTATGGATTTTTATGCGGTTTTTTGGGTAGAAAATCGATATGGGAATGCAGGGACAATATTTTTGGACACCCCTTATGTTTTTTTCACAGCCCACCCCCCTTGAAATAAAAAAATAGTGTCATTTTATACGTTTTAATGGTGTAACTTTTCAACTGCTTCATGGATTTTGACGAACTTTTTTTGTTTCATTTCTTTAAGACGTGCCGAAAGTATCGACGAACTTTTGCAAAGGGCATGTACCCCTAATTGGGGGACCCCCCTTTATCTTATAATGTAATTGCCGTATGTCTGTCTGTGTGTATCCCCGAAGTTTTGGATTTGTCACATATTTTTGATCATACCTTTTGAAACTGTTTATGGATTTTTATGCAGTTTTTTGGGTAGGACATCGAATATGGGAATGCACTGACACTATTTTTGGGCATCCCCTACGCTTTTTTCACAACCCATCCCCCTTTGAATTAAAAATAGTGTCATTTTATTGGTTTTCATGATGTAACTTTTTAACTGCTTCATGGATTTTGACAATCTTTTGTTTTATTTCTTTAAGACGTGCCGAAAGTATCGACAAAGGTTTGCAAAGGGGATGTACCCCTACTTGGGGGACCCCCTTTAAACTATCTTATAATGTAATTGCCGTATGTCTGTCTGTGTATATGCCAAGTTTTGGGTTTGTCACATATTTTTGACCATGACTTTTGAAACTGTTTATGGATTTTTGTGCGGTTTTTTGATGGGCAGGATATCGATATGGGAACGCATGGACACTATTGCTGGGCATCCCCTATGCTTTTCACAACCCAACCCCTTTGAATTAAAAAATAGTATCATTTTGTTGGTTTTCACGATGTAACTTTTCAACTGCTTCATGGATTTTGACGAACTTTTTTTGTTTCATTTCTTTAAGACGTGCCGAAAGTATCGAAGAACTTTTGCAAAGGGGATGTACCCCTAATTGGGGGACCCCCCTTTAAACTATCTTATAATGTAATTGCCGTATGTCTGTCTGTGTGTCCCAAGTTTTGGGTTTGTCACAAATTTTTTTGACCATGACTTTTGACACCGTTTATGGATTTTTATGGGGTTTTTGTTGAATAGGACATCGAACATGTGAATGCACTGACACTATTTTTGGGCATCCCCAACGCTTTTTTCACAACCCACGCCCCTTTAAATTAAAAAAATAGTGTCATTTTATTGGTTTTCACGATGTAACTTTTCAACTGTTTCATGGATTTTGACAACCTTTTTTGTTTCATTTCTTTAAGACGTGCCGAAAGTATCGACGAACTTTTGCAAATGGGTTGTACCCCCTAATTGGGGGACCTCCTTTTAAACCATCTCATGATACTGTTTTCGACATTTTGACACATCCATAAGGGCATGATACTGTTTTCGATATTTTGACGCATCCGTTAGGGTGTAATAGTGTTTTCGCTATTTTAACACAACCGTGAGGGGGTAATGTTGTTTTATCATTTTAACACATCTGTAATGGGGTAATGTTGTTTTCATCATTTTAACACATCCATAAGGGTATAATAGCGTTTTTGACATTTTGACACATTCATAACGGTATAATAGTGTTTTTGTCATTTTGACACATCCTTAAGGGTATGATACTGTTTTCGACATTTTGACACATCCGTAAGGGTGTAATAGTGTTTTCGCTATTAGAACACACCAAACGAGGGATGAAAAAACAGAGTAAGTTTGTATTTTTTTACAAATGTCATAACTTAAAAAATACTGTTTTTCGGAAAAACGGGGGCCGCAGGCCCACTCTGCCATACTACCGGCGCGAAGCGCGTCGAAGGGCCGCGGCGGCCGAAGGCCGGCTTTCGCACTGGTCATGAATAAGACTGCTACATCACGCCACGGTAAGAAACCATTTTGTGCTGCCAATTTAGAATACAGCAAAAAATTATATTTCCATTATCGTCAAGCCAGCCCCAATATTGGAGGGAAGTAGTATTTGGAATTCTGAAATGGTTCCGGTACACAACTCTAGTAAGAAATTGAAAACAAAATCAAACTAGTAACTCGCAAGCAAGGGTGGAACGGAGCGAGCGTGGCTTGATGTATATACCACCCTAAAACCTCTTGAACTGTGAACCCATTGAAAAACCTATAACCTAGTCGACCCTAAACCCATCAAAACAACTGACAACGCCTTAATGTTTTGTGCTGGTCTCTAGATAGCATAATTGACGTATTCCGCCTCTACCAGAAAAGCCTACATAGACAATTCTTGGTGACCTGTACGTAATCAAACAACTGAAGACAGACTTTATTCTGGAAATCTGGTTCATTGACCCGAAACCCTTTGAAACGGCAAGAAATATGCACACTGAACTCTAGATAACCAAATCATTGTATCCGGCATACCGAAAAACCTCTATATAGACTATTTTTCATGCCATGTAACAACCTACGGAAGACCAGCTATTTCCTGGGAAACAGGTTCTTTCACCCTAAACAAAAAAACCGTCTGAAAAGGCGTAAGATACTCGTACTAGACTCTCAATCATCAAGCCATCGTATTCAACCTACTGGAAAACCTATACAGACAATACTTGATAACCTGTAGGCATTACGTAACCAAACAACTGAAGGCAGACTATATTGTGGAAATCGGGTTCATTCTCTTTAAACCCATTCAAACCCATGAAATATGCACACTGGACTCTATATAGGCAAATTGTAGCATTCAGCCACCAGAAATATCTACATATAAACCATTCTTGATGCATTGCATGCAATACATGACCAAAAATGCAACCTCTCCACATTTTGGAAATCGGGTTCATTGACCTTGAAACTCCATGAAAAGTTGTAATATAGTCAAATTGGGCTCTAGGTAGCAAAAACATCGTACCGAGCCTGCTTTGTAACTTAATAGATACTCACTGCACGATAAAAACACGCCACAATATGACAAAAATTTAAAAATCGCTATTTCTGGCAAAGGGTCGACCAACCATATTCGGCGTCATAGCGGCTCAGGAAGTTGTCCCACAAAAAAGTTGTGGTCAACAAGTCATATGTCGTGATACGATGATTCTGAGTTGCATGTGGTGGTCTCGGTTTTTCGATTCCAAGCCTGAGTCTCGAGATACAGGCTACGAAAGACTGTTACCTGAATGGGCAGATTTGACAACACGGAACATTTTGGCCTTCAAGATGGGGTCGGAGTTGCTCGCCTTCAACTAAAGGGTACGTCCTCATCACTTTTGCTATTGAAATAAAAAATTGTCGAAACCCGTCCATCCGAAAATGAGCTATGAAACACTACAAAAAGAAACTTTCAGGATTTCCCCCTACCGCCCAGAGTAGAAACTCCGTTCGCTTTGCTCGCTCAATTTCAAAAACTTATTGAGTCCCAAGGCAGACCAAACATTAAACATTTTTAGGTTTTAAATGCACCGGGATTATTAAGTCGAAAACTAAAACAATTTTGTTATCTCCATAATTTCTATTTATACATAATAAATGAAAAATTCTCAAAAGATAAGAAAACGGTACTGTAGAGCGCGTTTATAGTAAAATCGCTTTGTACGAATCAAAATTCCACTGTAAAGATATTTTCTACCGCTTTTATTACATTAGAAACAATTTCATGGGGACGGAAGTACCGCTTTTATTATATTATACACAATTTCACTGGGACCAATGGAACATTTCACTTCTATAAGATTTTCACTATAAGCACACGGAACTGTATTTTTGTTTTCTGTAAGCAAATCCATTTACAAACGGCTGCGACACGGAATATGACATATGAATACACACATTCCAGTAAAACAAAAATATAACGCTACGAATACAACACAATATTTGGTCGCCGTACTGATGTCACTAACCAACTTGCCTTGACAAGCGCTTATAAACATATTTCCATCAAGCTCATAGCGCCCGCAGAACACTTTACTTCGATACTTTGCAACCTGTTTGGAGCAGTTCGGCAAGTACCTAGAACAAGCTCACAAAGACTGTAAAGTTCCGCGAATACCTGCCACGACATTGTTATTAGAAAGTATTTCATCGAAAAACAAGCCTTAAAATCCGTTCACACGTAAAAGTTTTTGCTCAAAATTTGGATGTAATTTGTAATGGAAAATATGCCGAACAATACTCTGTTTCGAATTTGAGCCCAAAATTTTTGATGTTCCATTCCTTTGCCATGATTTGTTAAACCAACATGCTAAACAAAATTTGATCCGTGTTCACACGTTCGAATTCACGAAAAATACAAAAAATGCTTTCAAATTATGATCTCAAAACTTGAGCGAAAGATTGACACATGTATCTCATTGACGTGTTGATTTATGTCTCGAATAACGTGCTTAACAATTCAGATCCTAGAACTAGTAACTCTATAGAGATTGCAGAACGTAGTGAAGCATAGGTACACTTACGCCCATTGCGTGCACAACCAATCAGCTCTCGATAGCATACGTCGATATGCTATATGTGGATATCACACAATACCGCACAAGTTAGAACAAAAGGAACACCGGCAATAAGTTTCCCATGCCCGAAAACCCCTCAGTGCAAGCCATCAGCCTCCCAGGACGTCACAATAAAATTGGGAATTTTGGGTCGATGAACCATGAGGGCGCCATACCCCGTACCCATGGAACCACGGGTCGCACAGCAAAATCAACACCGACAATGAGTTTCTCATGCCCGAAAATCCCTGAGTAAAACTTTTCAGTCGGCCACGACGTCGGAACAAAGTTTCAGATTGGGTCGAGGAACCACGAGGGTGCCATATAACAAAGCCCATAACTCTAGAACGGGAGCCTTAATCGAAAAACAAAAAAAGGAGCATCGGCGTTTGTCATTTTACTATGGAATAAAACCAACCAGAGAAAAAAATCGAAAGATAAAAATAACCTTGCTTACGTGAAGGGTACTAAAATGAGGTAAAAAACTTTTATTTTGCTCTCTGACCTGGAACCTTAGGGCGCCATACCCGAGTACCCATAGGTGACAGAGCAAAACCAACACCGGCATTGAGTTTCCCATGCCCGAAAATCCCCAAGTAAAAATTTTCAGCCACCCAGGACGTCAGAACGAATTTTCGGGCGGGGAACCATTGGGCACCATACCTCAAATTCCATAACTGTAGAACCGGAGCCTTGGCCGAAAAAAGAGGTATCGGAATTTATCATTTTACTATGAGATTAAACCATCCAGAGAAAACAATTCGGAAGCTAAGATAAAAATAACCTTGCTTCGTTGAACTGTACTAAAATGGGGTGCAAAACCTATATTTTGCTCTCTGACCCTGAACCTTGGAGGCGCCATACCCCTGTACCCATGGAACCATGTATCACAGAGCAAAACAAACACCGGAAATAAGTTACCCATGCCCGAAAACATCCAAGCAAAACTTTTAAGCCGCCCAGAACGTCTGAGCAAATTTTCGAATTTAGGGTCGAGGAACCATTGGGACACCATACCTCAAACCCCCATAACTCTAGAACTAGAGCCTTAATCGAAAAAGAGGCATTTGTCATTTTACTCTGCAATAAAACCAACCAGAGAAAAATTCGAAAGTTAAGATAAAAATAACCTTGCTTCCGGGAAGGGGGAAGGTACTAAAATGTGGTAAAAACCCTCACCTTGACTTCTGACCTCAAACCATCGGGCGTCATATCTCCGTACCCATAGAATCGCGGACCACAGAGCAAAACCAGCATCGGCAATGAGTTTCTCATACCCGAAAACTCCCAGGTAGAACTTATGAGCCGCCCAAGACGTCAGAACAAATTTTCAAATTTTGGGTCGAGGAACCACTGGGGCGTCATACCCCATAAATCCAGAACCGGAGCATTAATCGAAAAACAAAAAAAAATGCATTGGCATTTATCATTTTATTATGAAATAAAACCAACCAGAGAAAAAAATTCGAAAGTTAAGATAAAAATAAGAGTACTAAAATGGGGTAAAATTGGGGCAAAAACCCACATTTTGACCACTGACCCCGGAACCAAACCCCAAATCAAAAAACGCTCGGGGAAGTCCACGGTAAATCGACTATGCCGATTCGAATGAGTCCAAGATCATGAAAATCGGTTCAACCGTTCCCAAGTTATGCCTATCATACACACAGACGGAATTTAAAAGGTTTCACCCCTGCAACAAACAATCTCTACTACGTTTCACTACGTTCTGAAAATCAAGCGACAGTAAGAAAAAGAAAATTCATTTCTCAAAAAACAATAATGACTACATTGCGAAAACAACGAGCTAAGGCTCTCCAAATTATGGTGGACACCCTGGCATTTACCGGTTTTTCCTGGTAAAAATCTTATGCGACCGTGGTTCAATGCCTCAAGCCTATTCTTATCCTTTGTTTGACAAAAAAGCTGCCCCTCCCATGAAGACGAACCGTCGAAACTCAAGTCCGAAGCAAAATATTTCTTGAATTGTGTAAAAAAAATCTTAAAAATTATTTTTAACCTTAATCATACGAGTCAGGGCCTTTCATGAGGCGATCTATTACCATTTTGCAATGAAAATATTGAATCTGACAATTTTTTAAATGATAAGCCTTCACTGGTTGACATACAGGCGCTCCCCCATTTCATGCTCCGTGGCAAAATTTTTTAACGAATGAAGATACCAGTGGGAATAAATAAAACTTTAAATTGCGAATTTTATACAAACCAGTTCACATAGAAAGGAGAATTTTTGCAGCGTCAGGTAGCGCACAGTTGAAGCGGCAGATGAAAGGAAGGCCACGTGGCTAATGGTATTTGAATACAACCGAGACTTTTAGTAAAAGTCGTGACTTCCGGTGTAGTTGTACAGTCACGGCCAAAAATAAGTACAAATTTTCGAGATCGATCGAAATAGCAATCGACCAAAATTTCGTTTCATCGCAATAGATCGAAATTTCGTTTAATCGCAATCGATCAACTTCGTTTAATCGAAATCCATGGATTATTTTGTACTTGTTTATGGCCATAACTATCGTCTGAAGCGTCTCCTCAACTGATTATATACTGAAGAAATCATTTGAAAAATGTGGTTTTAGAAGCCATGCCGCAAATCTGTGACACAAACGGGAAGGGTTTTGTCTAACGTTATTCTTAATACTGAAATGAAAAAACTCTGTTTGCTGTGCCTAAAATGTCCAACAACTTCATCAGTTTAAATTGCTTCATAGTATCAAGAATCGATGATATTTCTCTGAAGAATATGACTCTCTTAAACCTACGCGTGCTGGGCCATGTACGGATGTCGCGATGCGTTTTGCGATGTCCCACCTGCATTTCATGGACGGGCAGTTCATCTGTAAACCGCACTTGTGGGAGAATTGTTCCCCGCCCCCTTGATTTCGTTGGAGTGACAATTTGCACCTCTGGATTTAATGGGACTTTGTTGGACTTAGAATTCAATTTGGGAAGGGGTCAAATTGTCCACCACCACGAAATACGGGGGCAAATCCCCATACAAAGTACGAGAGGAGGCACATGAATTGTCTCACTTGAAATGAAGGAGCGACGGCGGGAGACACATCGTGACATCCCTATAGGCTTACCATACGAAACCTGAAGAGTGACATACTCTTCAGGAAAACATCATCAATAACTCACTAACATATCACAATCACCAATAACATATCAAATCAATAACATCACCAATCTCTTGGTAATAACTAACATTATGAACATAAAAACATGCCTAGCATGAAGTATAACAATATTATAAAGATCTAGACCTATATATCGCACAGATACAAAATAAGAGCGACATATTTCGATTCTTTCCTATGCTAAAGAAACGAATGTAATATGTTTCTGTGGAGTTGTGTGTGTTTACCATTTTCTTATTGCAGAAATCGTAAAAGGCCAACATTTAGATTCCAATCAATCTTTAACAGCTACAGTATGCAGAAAAACTCATTAAGGCCGCTAATATTGCTGCTCGACTAAACTCCATGCGCGTAACTGCTTTTCGTTATAATGTTAAGACAACAAGTTTACTTTTTGCACAACTTGAAAGCTCGTTTTAAGTTCTAAATTCAAAAAGCGTCAACACGATTTAAATCCATATATAACTTGGCGGAATCAATCACGTTTATTTCCAACGAAATTTTACCATTAGCCGTCGTAGCATAAAAAGAAATCCATATTACATAGACACTGGCACCAACATAGATGCAACGTTGGCAGCCATAAAACGTTTGCAGATCTTACTTGTTAAATATGAAAGCTCGTTGTTGAGCAGAAAAGCAAGTAGAACGAGTAAGGCCGCCTTCTCTCTGCAAACAAATTTACAAAAAATTATTGCCGAGCCAAGATATATAATCAGGTTCAGCGAAGCGCCCTTTCTGAAAAATTGAGTACAGTTTGCTTCGATTCCATCTTTATGAAAACAGACTGGCTTCAAACATCTAACTTCTAAGCTTGCTGCGATGCAATTATATAGCAGAAACAACGTAAAAAGTTAAAGTGATTCAGCACACGTAGCTGCATGTCCCAAAACCATCAGAGCAAGCGCGCTAGCTTGTCGTTACTACAGCGACTCCAAACCCTTTCCCACCGGATAGACCTCTTGCTAAAATTGCCATTTTCGGTTGAAAGCGTCCAGAAATTTTATGTTACGCGCGGTAATTCTAACATTTTTACTATATCTGCTGTTATAAATATTCTGTTTATTTAGCTCTTTGTCGCTGCAACTATACAATGATCTAAAATGTCGTGTTATAACATGTAGTAATAGCTTTATGCCTGCAGATGTCAAGTCTTCTAAGACATTTCAAAGCATGTTTATCACAAAATATTAAAATTCGTAGCCACCAGATTTTGAACATTGTTCATTGGTTGCTCCCAAGCCCTGAAGTTCACCCACTCAAAAACCCCGGATAATAATACTAACATTCTACATCTGGTTTTATAAATCATTCTATTTGTTTATTTAGTAGTACATGTTACGCTATTTTATCAGTTTTATCACTAGATATACCTGCACTAGTCGTGACTACCAAAAAGTTTGCATAATAATTATCCATTTTTAAATTTTACAAAATCGCGACGGTTTAGTGAGATATTGTCAAAGCACTGTAAACACGAAGCTATATCCAGTAATTATATACAATTACGGTTCGAATGAAAAATTTGGCAAACCTTCCTCGTTTTTACCTTATTTAATCGAGCAGTGATTACAACTAACGGATTGTTCGATTTCCTGATTTTATTATTTCATTTTAATATTGTTGTTTGGAAACGGTACCAGTCAATATTCTTGTTCTGTATATTACCCAAGAACTTTCAACAAATTGCCTACCTTTTGGTTTGGTACACATTTGTCAATCATTTCATACTGCTTGATCTTAATACTGTTAACTGTAACAACTTAACTACCCATCACTGCGTTTCCAATTTAGAATTACTCCTATATGTGGCTACCTCCGTATATCCCCAAAATTGTCAAAGCTGTGTTTCCTGATTTTGTATATTCTAATTTCGTATTTGGCTTACCGCATAGCACTATTCGAATATTTTTAAATTAAAGCAAACTTTATCAAATTAAGAATCCCAGTCACCTATTGCATAGTAATACAAGTACCTATTACCAAACCATACTAAGAATTGCACTAGTTACATACTATTAACTGTATTATAATCTGCACTTCATTACCCCAATAAAAAATACTAGTGTTCTTACATTAACCAAAATGTCTGTTTTCACCGTCACCTACCATGCTCTACCTGTTATAGTTAAAATCGGTAACAATTTGACACTGACATTACATACCTTACCCCGGTTTCCAGACAATTTGTAGTCGTGTATTTTTAACATGTATCAGACTCAAATTATTATTTTTTAATTTAAAATCTTAATAAATAATCTGTTCATTTTGTTATAGTGCCTAAATGAATACATGGCATACATGAAAATTATACATCACATATTTCGATTGCGTGTAGCAGTATGCCGATAGAAGAATAAGATACGTGCAAAAAGCGGGTAAAATTATAGCCACCGGGTATTATTCCAAAAATGCCATGCCAGCGGGAACAGATTACGAATACAATTGTTGTAAATTTATATAAGTAATATAATATGTTCGATGGGAGCATGAATGCGTCGAATCTTTTCAAGACGCAGCCATGTAATCTGTTGTCAATTATCATTAATGAATTACGCAATCATCAAATGATATCAGGTACTAAATCGTTGATTATCAATCTGCTTAATCTATGATTGTCCTTACTGATATCTTGACCTTTTCAATATCAGTGATTATATTATACCAATGCACATTGCATGCGCGGCTTTGGCCAGTTTTGAAGATTATTATAATTATTACTATTTTTGTTATTACAATTTTTTTATTTCATTAAACAACATACATACGGTGTATGTTACTGAGTATCTATTAATTCTTAGACTTGGAAGTTTCTGATACATTATTATATTCTGGCCTGTCCACAGCTCTCCGAAAAGTGGGGGACTATGGCGTGCCCATGTCCATTCTTGGGAGAAAATTAAAAGTGGGGGATAATTGTTGCTTAAAATACTGATTATTCCCATATTTTCATGCAGTTTTACTACGTCAATGTATTTTCAAGCTAAAAAACCATATTTTAGCATTATAAATAGTGGTAATTAATGTTTAAAAAACATTTGGAAACAAAAAATATAAATTTTCAGACATAATTTTTTTTGGAATTAGTTGAACATCGGGGGTTTCGACCGAGTGGGGGCGGACATGGGTAAAAATCTCACGAACATGGGGGATTTGGAAAGTGGGGGCCACCAACCCCCCCCCCACCGTGGACAGGCCAGTTAATAACCATACAATTTTCTATTATGCTACCAAGAATCTGATTTGTATTAGATTTAAGCAGCTATCATATATAAATTTAATTACCATACAGTTTTAAATACCCGTAATTCAGATTTCGACGGGCATCGACATTCCTACGTTGTTATTAATAATTCAAAATACAGCCACGTTTCAAGAAATACGTAATAAATTTAGACATAGTGAGTAACAAAATAACCTAACATATTAGCTAGGTTTAACAGGTAATTTCCGTTCTCATCATGGTGACGGTGCTTAAATGCCTATCAGTGGGGTTAAAACCGCTTCTTCAATACCGTCACTATGAATAAGCAAATGGTGTCATTAATATATCTATTGTATTGTATTTTAATTATACATACATTAGTATGATAACTGATTAGCCAGTATATTCCATATATATATATATATATATATATATATATAGATGTATTGTTGTGTACTTGGAATTGGTACTTTTTATACCATGTTTCATGTTCTACACCAGTCTTGGAAGGTATCGCAATTTACCTCAATATATTTAGCAAAAAATAATGCGTTTAGCTACAGAGTTTAAAAATCTATCAAACCACAAACTAGTAATCAGTAATGATTTATGTGCGACAAACATTACAATAAATTTTTATGCAGGTAAACGCTATTCTAAAGAACATCACTCGCAATCTCCGTCTTAATAACTATGAGGAATGATAATTATTATTTGACGAAAAAATCCCGTAAGCTTTACCTGCATTGTATGCAAAGTGACAAGCTTTTAAGACGCCCACACGTCTTATCTCCTAGTTTGATTTTTCAAACCTTTAAAAGTTTGGGTTTGGAAAAGGGCATAACGGAACATAATGTTTCGAATCTAAACAGCACGAAAAACACTACTAACTTGAACTAGTTGATGATAAACTGAGCAATGACCGCGAAGACGCTTTGCGTTCGAAATACCCGAATTCATTTCAACCTTTACTTTGAAGTCGCTTTTCTGAAATAGTAAGTTATTGGTATCACTAAATTATTATTCAGATAAAGAATGGCGATGATTTTATATACAGATTTAGCCAGTCGTGATGTGACACCGGCAAAAAATGTCAAAATATTGAGATAATCAGCCAGCTATGCACCGTCCTGAAATTTTACAAGATTTTCACAATATCTCTAGTTTTGTTGAGTATGGTGCAATGTTATCATTGCAAGGCGTTTACTAAGTCGGAGTCTACTGATTTAAAGCCAACATGGCTTTATGGTGCAAAAATAACATTGACCACCTATCCGATTAAAAAATAAGCTTTTCCCAGCTAGAGTCCCTCCTAGGTCAACACATAACGTTGTGATACCAACCCACGATATGCGCAGCGAGCGGTATCATAGTGAGCGAGCGACATTTATAGTACGTAACAAATACGTCTGAACGAATCAACTCATCGTTTTTGCCAGCCTCTAAAACATTTATAATCGCAGATTTAACAAATTACAGCATTAAATAGAAACCCACAAAATAATACAAGGACCTGTGGTATCCTGGCAAAAAGTCTATAATGGTCACAGGCACATTCAAAAGAATTATCTCACCATTTTCGGCATCTTCCCGAACCTTTATAACCACAAATTATAACATTTTTTGTAAGGAATTATACTTGGCTTAAGGAGGGTCCCTTGAGATACAGTACCATTCCTGAAAGTGTATATGATATTATATCAATCACACATACGTTCAAATGAATCACTCCATACTTTTCAACATCTTCGAAAACCTTCGTAGTAGCAGATGGAACAAAATATGACACTAGATTAAAAATCATGAAATCATACATGGTTCTTAGGATGGGGTAGTCTCAGAGGATACAGTACCGTTTCAAAATGGTACATCGGCCACATATTCAAACGAATCACTCCATTGTTTTTATTGACCCCGAAAAGCTATATAGCGGTCATATAATGATTATTAATGATTACTTAAAATTATGACATAGGGTAAAAACTGGTCCATTTGGGACCCAATTTTATGCGCCTATCTCCTTGTGGGTAATGGTGACAAAAATTGTTGGTCAATAAAGTTATATAACAAAGTCAACAAAGCCTACGACCTACAGTGCACGATATATAGATAAGTCGAATTACAAAAACACATGAACTAAAAAATAAATGTCTGAAAACACGTGGGTAAAAACCAAAATTGATAAGGTCGGTGGGACACGTCTACGGGTAGGCGCGGATGGTTAGTAGGTCGCCCCGCGACTGCATGTCAGAATTGGCTATACATAACTAAGCCTAACCTCTATATCGAACAAAACACCAGAAGCCTTCGCAGCCGTCACTACGACACCGCAACTTAAGCTCTTTGGGACAACAACTTACTTATTTTAAAGAGATCAATTTTTTGACAAAACTGGTATACCACCAAGGCATTACTGGCACACGAGTATAACTAGTAGCTTGTCTTATCGCCAAAGTGATAAATTATGATTGCTAAAAATGTAATTTAGAGATACATACACACGTATATTGAGCATCTGCTTACAAACAGCCGAATATCATCCATGTTGTTGCTTGAATAGTAGAGGAGATATACCCGATCACTGCGTATTTAGAGACTAACTACTGCAAAAATTTAGAATTGCTCTAAACAAATGAGACCAGTAACACCCATACAGCTCGACCGGTTGTGCAGATGTTGCAGTATTCGTGTAGTTTTGGTTTTATGGGCACATTGAAACCCTTATTTTGACACAACCCTGTAGCGAGTGACAACAGCAGCATACTATGTGCAGTTATGCAGAGGACAAAAGTATCTACGAAATGAGAACAATATCACCTATATACGTAGCTCGACCGGTTGCGGAGATATTGCTGTTTTACCGTATCTTGTGTCCCAAGGGTTCATTGAAAACCTCGTTTTCACCCAACCCTGTTGTGCAAATAGTCACAGCAGCACACTATGCGCAGGTATATAGAGCGTTAATTGTTCTACAAAATAAGATCAATAACACACATATAGCACAAGCAGTTATGAGGATATTGCCGTATTGTACACATGGGCCCATACAAACCCATTTTGTCTCAGATCTGCGATGTTAATAACAACAGCAGCACACTATGTGCACCTATTAGTGGCTGAAATTTTCTACAAAATAAGACCAATAATCACCTACGTGGCACCAGCGGTTGCCGAGATATTGCCGTTTTCGTGCTTTTACGGTCTCATGGGCCTTTTAAAAACTCCTTTTTATCAAGATCCTGGATCTTAAAAAGACAGCTATCAGCGCTTTTTACCCTATAAAATCAGCATAATTTCGCTATGATTAACTATAACAGTTATATGTAATTAATAACGTGTTTTGTCGGACCACATTTTGACCCGACGCGAGTCCATTTAGCCCTTTCGTATGGCCCCAAGGAATGAAATCCGCTTTCGAGTCTAACTAAAGATCCTGCATGCTAAAAAGACATCTTTGTACAGCTTTGTTGAACTACCAGGTCAGGATAATTTGGCTTAAATATCGGCACCAGTTGTCGAGATGTAATTAATGACGTGTTTTGCGTGACCCGTTTTTCGCTACACCCAGAATCCTAAAATAATAGTTAAACGATATCTCTCCTGTATTGCCATATACTATGTTTTTTGGATCCACAGGTGGGTCTGGATCCAAATATTTTACGTGGACCCAAAAGAATTTTGCTGGACCCATGGCAGTCTCTGCTTCGGAGACATAGGATTCGCAAATAAATTCCATTACAAAATGCAGGCTTTTAGCCGTTCGTGCTTACAGTGTACATAGTTGCTTACTTCTGGTGTCACGAATGACCCACGTGCTTTATCCTCGCTTGGGACACGTAGAGAATACTTTATGTGTTTGTAATAATGTAAAATTGCGTTTCGTTATTACGTTTCTTTATTGTTTAAAGATTCATGAAATTGTCGAGCCAAAAATGGTAAATCTGGACCAAGACTTTAAGGTCTGGACCCAAAGAAATTTGCTGGACCAAGGTTTTTCAAAATTCATGTGTGCTAAAATGTGTGTTTTTTGAAATTTAGGTGTGTTTTTCGACATTTAGGTGTGTTTTTTTACATTTACCTGTGTTTTTTAATTAACCCGCAAACACCCTGTTTTAACGTTACAGGGAAGGTCAAGTAATGATAATTAAAAGGCGACTAGCAATTTTATATTAATGCATGGATTATATATTTATACAATGGACCAATCAGTTATATTTAGCACTAATTTTTTCATATTTCAGAATTTATAGTCTTAGGTTCCACAGTTATAAACATGGTCAGTTTCTAAGCATTCAGCGTTCAAAAATTTTGGTTTTTGTATCCTTTTAATTGAACAGTTCAGGTATGCTAAATTTTGTGTTTTTGAAATTTAAGTGTTTTTTGAAATTTCACTGTGTTTTTGCACTAAGAAAAACACAAAAACCCTGTGCTGGACCGAAAGTTACACCAGGGTCCGTTTTAAAACAAACCCTGGCCACAGTCATATAGACAATGAGATTGAAAAGTGAAACAAGATAGGCTTACATTCAATAAATCGAGGTCGACGGGACGATTGACTAATTTAATGTCGTCAATGGCGGTATCCATAGCCAAATTATCCGATGTAAGAAATCTCACATGACCACTAAAATTAAAACAAGGACTAACATTACATACACACGCACACATATTGCAGCACTGCATATTACCTAACACACCTATATTGCTTCCCGTACGTAAAATTGCTTGGAAGGCGATATGTCACGTTATGCTAGTATAAAATATGAAACCTGTTAAGCGTCTTAATATAACGTGATTATCAATAATTCTGCTTGTTAATACTTCATCCAAATGAGTAAATGCTTCTCCAGTAGCTATTTGTCTAGTTCGATACGTGTATGTATCCTAAACAACGCATCTACATTGCGCTCTCGTTTTTAAATGTTTTCTGACTTAACTGGAACGGAAATAGAAAATACCCAAGTGGAAACAAAAAATCCTTTAAAATAGAAAAACCCAGATAAAAATGTTATTGGGTAAATGTTGCTCAAGCACAGTTAATTGGCGATACGCAGCAGGCAGAGGTAAAGCTTTGTGTGAAAAACTGTGTAATATTGACAATCTGTCATGCTGCAGTTATACACTGTACTTACATTTGACATTTCGTACTCTATGTGGCGCAAGAAAATGCTTCACTTAATTACGCCAGCATCATATAGTCAAAGAAATTATACGGAACTGTGTCTAACTCATTCAATCCTAAACGGAAAAATTGTTTTGAGCCACTAAATTGTATTCTATCCTATTAATGGATCCGAAAAACGCCAGGACTTTGCGGCAGAACCTAATTTTTCCAATTTAAAAACACACTGTTTTTTGTAACTTTTTTGTTAATATTTTGACGTGTTAGACAGAAAAAACTTCTTTTTTAATGTCAAGTATTAAGATTTCATAAATTTTTCGAAATTAATATACTTGGTAATTTTTTTAAACTTTTCAATTTTTTAGTCGGAATCATGTTTTTGGGAAAAAGTACATTTATCTTATTAAGTCATATCGCCAAATCAAGTTATTAAGCCAAGCGAAATGCTATCGAATACATTCTCATAAGGCAAAAATAACATGAAGGTGTCCACCAAAGCTCTACATATCTCTACGTTGTCTCGGCAGCAACTCCATTCTAAATCTCAAAAAGCTACAGTGTAAATTAGCGGTCTATTTACAGTGCATTTTGAACAACAAACTTGCTACACATCATCATTTAGAATACGAGTTAACAGCACACCTACTACTGGAAAACTATGTTTTTCATCCGGGGTCTTTTGTTGCTTTCCAGTAAGGTCATTTTGCTGATATTGTATATCTTGGTTTTCTTCGAATTACAAAAAGGTCTAACACAGATCGTAAATTTTTTATAATAACTTCTCTAAAATTTATAATTCGCATTAAGCCACCTACTGTAACGTCTTCTTATTCATGCACCGTGAATATAACTTAGGCTCAAAAATGAGTTTACGTCAAAATTTTGGAATTCTTTTTGGTTTAACCTCTCTGCCCACTATCGAACAAGGAATAAATCTGGATCGTGGGAGGAGGGGGTCGAATTCTTTTTGGTTTAGCCCCTCTGCCCCCCTAGAACAAGGAGTAAATGCGGATTGTGGGAGGAGGGGGTCGAATTCTTTTTGGTTTAACCTCTCTGCCACCTATCGAACAAGGAGTAAATGTGGATTGTGGGGGAAGGGGTCGAATTCTTTTTGGTTTAACCTCTCTGCCCCCTATCGAACAAGGAGTAAATCTGGATCGTGGGGGGAGGGGGTCGAATTCTTTTTGGTTTAACCCCTCTGCCCCCTAGAACAAAGAGTAAATGTGGATTGTGGGTGAAGGGGGTCGCATTCTTTTTGGTTTAACCTCTCTGCCCCCTATCGAACAAGGAGTAAATGTGGATTGTGGGGGGAGGGGGTCGAATTCTTTTTGGTTTAACCCCTCTGCCCCCTATCGAACACTGTGCTTTATATATCTACTTGTCACGATACCGTCACACAGATAGTAAAAACATGACGTAAATAGAACAATCAATTTCAAACGTACATATTATTGTACCAGCCCGATTTCTACGAAAATAACAGAACGCGTAAAGTACAACAAAATTTATAGGGATCGAAGAAGTGGACGACCGGATACCGGCGGAGCGTGCCTCCTTATAAAACGATCATTGTGTAGCGTTATTACTGTTGTTATAAAAAATAAACAATTGTACCTCATTTATACTGTATTTGTAAGGTCACACTCCACCGCCTGAAGGTGCCCGGGGTGATTTTGGCACCGAACGCCAGAGAAGAGCATCATGGTTAGGGGTGTCCGGTCGATCCTTATGAAATCGGATGTCGTATTTTGTACATAAAGCGTTTTCGAGTATTATATTGTGTGATGTATATTTACGATGCAGAACGGGTGTGCGTTCGGAGAGACCGGGGACCAAAGGATGCCGCAAGGATTTTTGGTGTTACACGAAAACTGGTCGCCCTGTGCCGATCCTAGCGCACACGCCGAATGATCATTATCTCACGATATCTGCTGTGCATTAGCATCCGTTACATATGTGGTGTATCTATGTACTATATTTGGTCACGGAATACTCGGACAAGCCCAAGAAAGGTCGTAGGTGATCGAAATCCTTGACATAAGAGAATCGAAACAGAGTACTTTAGGATACAAAATTTTCTAAGGCATTATTTTAGGGTGTAACGATAAAAGTTCAATTCTTGGGTTTTCTACGAACCATAGGGGAACCAGGGTGACTAAACCATCTTAAGAAGCTCCCAGGGGTGACAAATTATCCCGGAGGGTCTAAAAATTCGGATCCCCTAAATACTTACGGATCCCCGAACAGGCGCTTAAGCCTCCGATTTGCTAAGCCTAAAAGGACACCCAAAATAATCAAAATTCCCCGATTTTTGGAGCCCGGGACACTTATCGGGTCCCACCCTAACTGTTTAATCGAAAACCGGGGCCGCCCACCCCCACGGGTGCTTTTAGATCCCGAGATATCGGCAAAAATGTGCCGTTATCCCTACGAGAAAGCAGCGCCCTGAGCGCCGCTATATTTTGCCCTAAAATTTCTCTTGCGCCGGCCAGCGCGAGGTTTAGGTTGTTTACGCTGCTGGCCGACGTGCGTGCCAATAAATCTATGTTGCTTTAACTGACCAGGGGCTGAGCTACACTCTGTATCGCTACCATGTTGTGTTGTGACCGTTATGCCAGCGGCGGCTTATTTTACTTTGTTGCCGAATTTTGGTTTATTATTTGTAGACACATACAGATGCATTTTATATATATATACGCTTTTACGGTACTAAATGATCGCCGATTTCTAATTTGAAAGTGCCAGCCAAACTAAGAGCCAAATTTAAAAAAAGGGGGGGGGAGCCGAATAGTATAAAAGCAGGCTACCCGTTCTCACTTTGGGACCAGTCGAGCCCTGCTCTTGTACATTTTGGTCGTTTTGGCGGTTGTCGCCAATTGTTTCTTCTCTAAACTTCTAGTCTCTTCGTTTTCTGGGTCTTCGCTTAGCCGGGTGGGCTCTTCGGCATGCAGACGTGCGGAAGAGGTCCGCCCGGGGTTTTCCGATGCTTTTGAACTTTTGCTCGAGCCTAGGAATATGGGCAGCCCTTGCGGGTGCTGCGGCGTCCGTCGGATGCCTCGCGCTCCCGTAAGTGCTGCGCCCGCGCTGGGAAGTGGATTGAGCCTTGGACAAATTGTGTTCAAAATCGCTTTTAAATTGCAGTAAAACATTTGGGAATGTCCACCCGCACTCGACTGGTTCCCCACCCTCTAGGGTGCAAGTATTGTTTGTACTCTGGGGGGGTGAATTGTTCAAAGTAGTACCATAGTATGCTACGTTGTTTGAAGGAGGCCGCTTCGCTCAAATTGGGGTTGGGTATTTTCTGGATGCAACGCCTGGGGACAAAAAAAAAGAAAAAAATTTTTTTAGGGACATCGTCGCTCAGGAATTTTGGAACTAAGGGAAATTTGAAAGTACAAATTTTTAGAGCCGTATTTAGCTCGGACTGGCCTTTTTCACTGTGGGCGCAGTGGAGGAGGTCCGCCCGAGATGCCTTACAAAGTTTTTGAATGTTTCCGTCTAGGCGTAGGAACAGGGGCAGCCCTTGCGGGTGCTGGGTGTCCGTCGGATGCCCTGTGCTCCCGTAAGTGCTGCGCCCATGCTATGCGATCGAACCAGATAATTCAGGATAATTTTTGTTAAAATAGTGGCGGAATTCTGCAGAATCGACGTGCGGATAAGTCTAAAGCTAAGGCTCTGCTAACAACTCCGGGTTGTGGGGGTTCCGCGTTTCTAAAAGAGCCCAAACGGAGCTCACAGAACCTAATTTCGTCATCCCAATCGGGGTAGTCGCCGGTTGAAAATTTCGCGACAAAACATTAAAGGCCGGCTTAAATCGTTTTTCGACACACAAGGAAAGAGTAAAAGGCTAGTACGCAGTACGGGCATTTGTTACGTATGTACAGTGGGGCCCGGAACTCAAAATCCACTGCGTAGTATGTATATGTATAGGCATACTTTTGTGTGCACTCAATTGAGTGATACTTCTGTTTCATGATCGCGTTTTTATGTTTATTCAAAAAAGGGAAACCAAATAATAAAACTTTGCGTGTGAATTTAGTAGGCGAACTAGATTGATTCAAACCAGGATCCGCTGTTCTAATTTTCCCGCTACTCTACCCCGCGCCTGGCCCAAATATCTGCTTCAGCCTTACTAAGGTTAAATTTCTGCCGCGTCCACACCAAGTACAGTGGCCCAACTACAACCGAGTTAGCCAACCCACAGCGCTCCCCAGCTCTGCGCGCACCCGCATCCCGTCTGTCCCTCGTCACCACCGATCCTAGGTACAAGTGTTTAGTTTTCGTAAAACTAACGTCCCTCCGTGTCATCGAACATATAGGTCCGAGTAGGCTCAGTGCGTCCAAACCTAAGTGGAACGAAGGCAACACAAACGCGCCTCTGCACAATAAGGGCCTAAGGGTTAGGCTACCATCGCTGGCTCAATGGAGCCTTTCGCGAACATGCCCTACGGCTAGGCAAATTGTTGATCCTTGCATAAGGCCTAAGATTTAATCACAGACATAGAGGGAATGACGGGTCAGCCTCATTACCTGTGAGCAGGCTTAGGGGATGACCCTCCCTCAGGGGGACCTCCATACCATTAGACGCGTGGGCCAATAAAGGGGCCAGGCCGAACACCCTGGTAAACCCGCCGGCGGCCTGCTAAGCTAAGCGGTTCCCATCGGTCAGACTAGGGTACGCCGGGGAATCGTGTAAGCTGGGGTTGTCCGGGCACCATAGTGAAATTCTAGGGTGGTGCAGCTGGGATCCCTTAGGGTCAGAACTGGTCCTAGTACATAATAAAAGTGGGGGCTACGCCGTGAGGCGTGAATAACTTTTTGGGGATGGAAGAATTTTACAATCATTCGGTGTCGGACCTCTCGCAAGTATAATCTGTCAATAGGATGTGGGCACCTGGTGTAGCCAATAGGGCTTTGTATTTGGATCATGCGCCCGTTTATCAAGCAAAAATAAAGTTAAAATTTGTTGTTAAAATTGTAAAATACAGTTAAAACATGTGCGCTTTCAGGTGCGTATACCTAGTGATTATAGCCAGCTCATGCGGTCCAACGCATTTATGTGGTTGTTTTATTTCGCTGAACGAGAGTATTTCGACCCGTCCATCTAGCATGGCTGGATCTGAAATCTCGAGTTGAGGTTGTAAAATTTATGCGCTGCCTAGGACCCCGTGAGCTGGAAGTAAGATGTACTGGGTGCCAAGAAAAAGTGGTGATGAAACGTCCGAAGAGATGCGTAGTCGGTGGTTGTGTTCGCGAAAGTATGGCATGTTGGGCCGCTGTTTGTCTTCTCTATTTTCAGATCGTACGCAATCTCGTTAGTTAGTAGCGTCATCGATTGATAAGTTACTAAGTAATCGCGTTATTGGAACTGTTGTACTAGCAGCCGCTGCGATAATTTCGAACTGCACAACTGACAGCAATCGGCCCTGCAAATAATCCTAACCCAACGGTAGTGGAACTTTATTTGAGCCAACATTAAGTCGGCTATTTAACTGTGCAGTTGAGATTGTAGCAGGGACATTCAATCCATTTGGGTCACGAGGCAATATCGCGCTCGTCGCACGTCTGCAACCGGATTGTACACGTCGCCGTTCGACATTGCAAAGCAACCACCGTACTGGGCCTCGACGGATCGACAAGTGAAGACCAACGCGAAACAGTGCTGTTAAAAGGGAGGACATTAATTGACGTTCAGCCAATCGAAGTCGTGGTCAGTATTACAGGCTGTTTATTATTATTATTGTATATATTATTTTTGTTTATATACGTCGTCATTTTGTTGGGTTAGGGTGCTGAGGAAGTGCGGAAGTGTGAATTTAATAATATTTTGCCTGCACGTAGTTCCAAACTGAGACTCAGGTAGGCCCTGATTATTTTTACAGGCTTTTGGAACGTCCTGCTGAAATAACCGCTCCGTTAGAACAACCTACGTGGGCTTTGTTGCATCAGACTACTAGGTAACCCACCCAGTAACCCAAATTTGTACGCTTAGAACAATTGGGCATAGTAGATTGGCCGTCTTTTGATATAAACCCGGATACGACCCACTCAATTTAGACAATCGGGTGCAACGAGCGAGCATCGCATCGAGAGTGAATATACAGGTAATAGGAGGTAGGTAAAATAGGAGATAAAACTTATAAATCGAAGCGAAGCGAAAATTTTACACAACCAGGTTACCCTACAGGTCCGCGCTGTTGATTCCATTCATCGCGTCGAGCGGATCGGCCTGCTCCTCAGTATCGGTACTGGTATCGGGGCGGTTACTGTACTGCGGGGGAGCGCTGGGTAACTGTGATGAGTACGGGCGCATTCTGCATGTAGCTTGGGGCTGCGCGCGTTGAAAAGCGAGTGTATTCATTTAGGAGTGGGTCATATACGTCAGTTCGGTAGTACGGGCATTCCCGTGCGAAATGTCCTACGAAACCGCATCGAAAGCACTGATTACCTATGGGTGCTGCTGGAATAGCGTTAGCGCCGGCTGCCGGGGTCACATTATTCTGCATCATCGCGTTCAGTTGGTGCTGTTCGGTGCGTTCAGCTTGCAAGTCAATAAGTCGAGCGATCGTGGCGTCGCTACTGGCTGCAGTGCGTTTATTCTCGTCTAAAGCTTCGCGGATTTGATCTACCAGTTGGGTATTCTCGCCTCCCTGTGACATACAGTTTACTGTTTTGGACCGGCTGCTTTTGCGAACCGGTATTCCTATTACCTCTTTCTGTGAAGTTAGGATAGCGTCCTCCTTATATTTGAGTTTGTCCATCATGTGCTTAAAAGACGCTTATGTCTTTCCTATTACTCCAGATTTTAATTCCCGTCTCAGTCCTTGTCGGAGGAATTTTTGTAATAGGGCGTCGCGTTGTTCACCCTCGACCTCCGGGAACGCTTTGTCTACGAGATTTTGCAAGTCGACTCCATACAGTGCAACGGATTCGCGTTCCCCTTGTACTCGCATGCGTAGTAGTGTTATTAAAGCGTCCTCGTCACGTTGCGATGACGAATACGTGAAGCCCGTTATAGCAAAGAGCCTGATAAGTTTGCTTTTGACAGTCGGGGAAGCTTTCGTATATTTTGAGGGCTTCCCCCTTTAGGACGATTGGGAAACAGATCAATTTCTGGTCTAGTGTCCATCCGTTCGCGTCAGTGAAGTTGTCATACGTAGCCAACCAGGCTTAAAAGTCCTGTCCATCGGCTCCTGAAAATGGTGAGATATCCCGTACTTGTATTATGGGAGCCGTCGTTGTTCGCTGCGTCAATTCCTGCAGAATTGCAACTAGAGGGTCTCCCGAAGCAATAGGACTTGATCCATTTGTACCAGCCGTAGTGGCAGCACCACTTCCTATATTCGCCGTTCCCGCTGCGCTCTTTATTGGCGTTATAGTCGCGCTCGCTGGCAATGACATTTTTGATCCGAATTTGATTATCACTTCCTATTTGTTTTGAGTTTGTGTG
>JASANE010015104.1:0-13809 GCA_030248225.1 Trileptium ribeirensis
ATTTTTTCCGGGAAAGATTTCCCAGGGACTTTTTTCCGGGGGAAAGATTTCCCTGAGGGAATTTTTTCCGGCGAGGGAAATATTTTTCGAGGGGAATTTTTTTGTGGGGGGAAAGATTTCACGGGAAAAATTTTCCTGTAACACTGATTCTAAAAATAAACAGGGGTATATGGGCTATTTGAGAAAAAGTAAAATGTCAGAAATGGAGCTTTAATGAATAACTTTTACAGACTAAGGTGTCTATATAGAACGTATTTTGACCATGAGGACAAAATGTTTAAGTTGATAGGAAAGTCTTTGCAAAAAACGTTGGTAGCAACGTCATTTTGAATGGATCTTTGGACACAAATGCGGACGTCAGGATTTTGTGGTTTGATCATCAAGCTTCTTTCAATATGGTTGAATATAAAATTATTTTAAATCGTTATTAAAGGAAATGAACTTTCTCACAAATTTTCTGATGCATTTGGAATATATATAAACAAATTACACCCACTGTGCCGTTCCTGTAAACTGCCAGGCATCCAACCGTTTCTACAGAGGGCGGCAGACAGGATTGTACATTGTCACGGTTAATGTGGTAACGCCAGAATTACTCCTGTATAAGAAGTATTGAATGTTGAATAGAATACTGCTGTGTGGCAAAAATGCGCAGATTACGAAGTTTGCTGATGCTACCAGAATTTATATAGCAAAATGGAAATAAATAAATAATGTGTTAGAAATTTTTGATTGATATAAAATGACATTGTAGACTCAAACTGGCAGAACCAACTACTGTGTCTTGAAATTTTTTAAAATAGCGTTATCCCAGCAGATTTCGTGATTTTCTTTTGAAAAAATTAAAACTATGCTGTTTGGGTGGTTCCAAATTGGCTGAAAATCAAGAAAATTGGTCAAAATGATCAATTAGAATGGATGATTCCTCCACGCGATATTTCTGCATTTGGAAAAATATAACTTGGGGTGTTTATTACTTATTACTGTATGTGTAGTTACGCGTGCAATTTCATAGCTCCACCTGCATACTTAGCTCAATGACCTTACAAGGATTTGCACAATTTTCTATGGTACCCATCATGGACAAATGTTATTAAGCAAATTATTACTCACCGAAATTACATCGGGATATTGGGAAAACGGGAAATCGGGAAAACAGAATTTGGGAAACGAAGAAATTGTATTGGGAAAACGGGTAATTGGGAAAACAGGAAACCGGGAAAACAGAAATTGGGAAACGGAGAAATTGTATGGCGAAATTGGGAAAACAGGGAATCGGGAAATTGGGATATTGGGAAAACGGGAAATTGGGTAATTGGGAAAACGGGAAATTGAGAAAATGGTAAATCGGCAAGTTGGAAAAACGGAAAATTGGGAAATCGGGTCAACAGAAATTGGGAAACGAAGAAATTGTATTGGGAAGTTGGAAATCGGGAATACAGAAATTAGGAAACGCAGAAATTGTATCTGGAAATTGGGAAATCGAGAAAACAGAAATCAGGAAGCGGAGAAATTTCATAGGGAAATCGGGAAAATAGAAATTAGGAAACGGAGAAATTCTATCGGGAAATTGGGAAATCGGAGAATTGGGAAAACGGGAAATTGGGATATTGAGAGAAGGAGGAATCGGGAAATTGGGAAAACGGGAAATGGGGAAATCGGGAAATTCGGAAATCGGAAAGTCGGGAAATTTGGAAAACAGAAATTGGGAAACGAAGAAATTGTATTGGGAAATCGGGATATTATGAAAACGGGAAATTGGGAATATGGTAAATCGGGAAATTGGAAAATCGGAAAAACGGGAAATTGGGAAGTCGGGAAAACAGAAATTTGGAAACAAAGAATTTGTAGTGGGAAATCGGCAAATTGGGAAAACGGGTAATAGGGAAAACAGGAAATCGGGAAAACAGAAATTGGGAAACGGAGAAATTGTAGCGCAAAATTGGGAAAACAGGAAATCGGGACATTGAGAAAATGGTAAATCGGCAAATTGGGAAATCGGGACACCAGAAATTGGGAAACGAAGAAATATTGTCGGGAAATTGGGAAATCGGGAAATTTGGAAACGAAGAAATTGTATTGGGAAAATGGTAAATTGGGAAATTGGAAAAATGTAAGTGCTTAGAAATTAGAATCATGAAACTGGAAAATGTTGGAAAATTAGACACTTGGGAAATGGACAGGTGTTAGAAAACAGAAACTCTGGAAACGGGAACGATATAGAAAGCAAGGAAAAGTTTTTCGAAACGAGAAATTACTTAAAAAGAGAACATGGTAAATGACACATGTTGGAAAACAGAAACTAGAAAATTCGAAATGTTTTGAAACGGGGAAACGGGAACATGAAACTAGAAAATGTTGTGATGCCAAGTTCTGGAGAATCTGAATGTGTTGGGAAACAGAAGAGTTGGGTACTCAGAAACTTGAGAAACATTAGAAAAGGGGGAAATAGTGAGTCGGGAAACTGATTAATGAAAAAAACAGGAAATTAGAAAATGAAAAATGCTAGGGTCGAAAATCAAACCAGGATCTTGGGAGACAAGAAATGGTAACGAACGGGTAAATATTGGAAAACGGTAAACTTAGACGGAAAATGCCAGAAAACGGAAGCTTAGGTGAACAGGTAAATGTTGAGAAACGGAAATTTTTGGCACGGTGATTTTTTCTAGAAATCAATTTTTCAAGTTTCGTCATGTTATTGATGTGTTTTTGTAAGAAATCGAGTGTTTTACATTATAAATATGCCAAATGCGACTGTGTTATCTAGAGTGTCACTGGACCAAATTATAAAGTTTAAAAGAGTTTCAGAGGTTTTATGTTCGGCAATCTTGATTTTTAGGATTGCGTAGACTGTCTTCATTTCTTAGGTTATGTATCGCGTACAGGCCATCAAGCATGGTGTAGATTATATTATTTTTCGGTACGCTGAATACGATAATGTGGTTATCTACAATCCGCCACGAATAGTTCTTGTCTTTTCCATACGTGTTGAATGGTTTTAGGGTCGGTTTCCATAATATAATCTATCTTCGGTTGCTGGGTTATGCATTGCGTGCTAGGCGTCAAGCATGGTCCATGTATAAGTTTTAGCACACTGAATACAATCATCGTGAACAACTACTTTTCAGAGTAATACTTTTTGTGATAAATCTGCCAGGGCCGCTAGGAGCCCGAATATGGTACGGTGATCATGTTCTAGAAATCAATTTTTCAAATTTCGTCAAACTTGATTTAAAGTATTGTGTAATCTGTCTTCATTTGTTAGGTTATGTATCGCGTATAGGCCATGAAGCATGGTGTAGATTATATTTTTCGGTACGCTCGATACGACAATGTGGTTATCTACAATCCGCCACGAATGGTTCATGCATTTTCCAGAGGTTTTAAATGTGTTTTAGGGTCGATAAACACCAGTTCCTGAATATAGTCTCTCTTCGGTTGGTGGGTTATGTATTGCGCGATAGGCTTCAAGCATGATCCATACATAAGTTTTAGTACACTGAATACAATCATCGGGATCTACAACTTTTCAGAACAATACTTTTTGTGGTAAATCACCCAGGACCGCTGCGAACCTGAATATGGTACGGTGATCTTTTTCTAGGAATAAATTTTTCAAATTTCGTCATTTTATTAATGTGTTTGTGAAAGCAGGCGATTGCTTTACGTTATAAATATGCCAAATACGGCTGTGTTATTTAGGGTTCAACTGGACCCTATTATAAAGTTTAAAAGGGTTTCAGGGGCTTTATTTTCGACGAACTTGATATCTAGAATTGTGTATTCTGTGTTCATTTGTTAGGTTATGTATCGCCTGCAGGCCATCAATTTTTCGGTACGCTGAATGCGACAATTTGATTATCTACAGTACACCACAAATAGTTTATGCATTCAACGGTTTCGATGGGTTTAGGGTCGATGAACATGATTTCCAGAATATATTCTGTCTTTGGTTGTTGGGTAATGTATTGCATACTGGCCATTAAGAATGGTCCGTATATATGTTTTTGGTACGCTGAATACAATTATGGAGAACAACTATGTTGAACAACAATTTTCGTGGGACATCTGCCAGGGCCGCTGCAAGCCTGAACGGTACGGTGATATTTTCTTTAAATAAATTTTTCAGATTTCGTAAACTTGATTTCCAGAATTGTGTAGTCTGTCTTCATTTGTTTATTTATGCATCGCGTGCAGGCCATCAATTTTTCGGTACGCTGAATGCGACAATTTGGTTATCTACAATCCACCACAAATAGTTCATGCATTTTTCAGCGGTTTTCAATGGTTTAGGGTCGATGAACACGATTTCCAGAATATAGTCTGTCTTCGGTAGTTTTGTTATACGTTACGTGCCAGGCATCAAGGATGGTCCATATATGTTTTAGTAGATTGAATGCAATCATCGAGATCTACAACTTTTCAGCGCAATACTTTTTGTGGTAAATCTCCAAGGGCCGTTGCGAGCCTGAATATGGTACGGCAATCTTGTTATAGAGATCAATTTTTCAAATTTGGTCAAGCTTGATTTCAAGAATTTTGTCGTCTGTCTTCATTTGTTAGGTTATTTATCACGTGCAGGATATCAAACATCGTGTATATTATATTTCTCGGTAGGCTGAATACGACAATGTGATTATCTACAATCCGCCACGAATAGTTCATTCTTTTTCAAGGGGTTGTAAATGTGTTTTAGGGTCGATGAACACCACGTCCAGAATATAGTCTGTCTTCGGTTGGTGGGTTATGCATTGCGTGCTAGGCATCAAGCATGGTCCATACATAAGTTTTAGTACACTGAATACATATATGTATGTTCCATATATATACAACCTTTTACATCTACAACTTGTCGGAACAATGTTTTTTGTGGGACCTCTCCCAAAATCGCGGCGAGCTTGAATATGCTGGTACCAGGGAATAACCGGAACCGAAATTTACCGCAACCGGAGCCGTCCATTTAAACCGGATCCGGAACCGGAACCTGGTGTTCGAAATTTATATATAGTAAAACAGATGATGGAAGAAATGAAGGTATATTGGTTTTAAAATGCATTCAAAATAACTTTTACATTAAACTTAATGTATTGCGATGGTATTATTGCCTTTCTGAAACTTTAAAGAGACTGAGGAAGCTAATAATGTTTATTTATCGATCAAATATGTCGGGATTTGGACATTCAGAGCAAAAAATGTCTTCCACTATACACCATTGTGTATACTGCGTCAAATTGAATGTGGTTACAAACCTTGGAGCGTAGAATACACGCTTTCGCTCTGTCTCCAGTCGCCTCCCTTTACTACACATACGTTTGTTGCATGCTGTTCTGTAGGATATTTAAAATTATTGGTTTATATGATTCTAAGAGAAAATGATTGAAGGTAATTTTTTGATCAGTGGTCACAGACACTGTTTAGGTTAGCGTTGGACAAACAGTGCCCGTCAGTTAGATCATAATGATGATAACCTTCTATTCAGAATGCTATAAATGAGACACTGTGATGCTGCTCGCACAGTTTCAATAAATACAGTTCATTACCAAGAAAGCAGTTTCTAGCTCCGTTGCAGACAACGTTAGTTTACTTCAATTTAGACTGATTTACCAAGTTTACAAGCGCACTGGCGGGTGCTTGACGCAATTTATGTTAGCCAAGCATACCCTAAGTACTTCTGCATAAGCCATACTCTTTTACCGAGTTGGACCGGTGTAATTCAAACGTATCCCACAGACTTCTGGATATGTAAAATAGCTGCCACAAGCATCGACCTGGCTTTGATTTAACAAACTCCTGCAGGTTATTATGAAAAATTCCTGCTCAAATTATGTGCCCTACTTACGTTTCACACGGCAAATTGGTTAGTTAATCGTATCTTTTGCTTGGTTGTTTTGGAGCTTGATCATTGTATAATATATATTACATATGTTTGGATTAGAGGATGAAGCAAAAAAAGTGGAAAATTTCAAACCAAATTTTTAAACCGGAATTCCGGTTCCGGTATGGTTTTTGCCCTTTGCCGGAACCGCAACCGGAACACGATTTTCGCCGGAATCGGAATTCCAGTTACTCCCTGGCTGGTATGGTGATCTTTTTGTAGAAACCAGTTTTTCAAACTTCGCCATTTTATTAATGATTAATGTGTTTTTGAATTCAAGCTAGTATTTGTGAATTGAAGCGAGTATTTTACGTTATAAATATGCCAAACACGGTTGTGTTATCTAGAGTTTGACTGGACATATTATACCGTTTAAGTGTGTTTCAGGGGTTTTACGTTCGACGAATATGATTTCCAGAATTGTGTAGTCGGTCTTCATTTGTTAGGTTATGTATCCCTTGCAGGCATCTCGGCTGTTGAGTTACATATTGCATATTGGGCATCAAAAATTGTTCATATATATGTTTTAGTACACTGAATACAGTCGTCGAGATCTACAACTTTACAGAAGAAGAAATCCTAAAAATTTTATTTCTAGAACAAGATCGACGTACCATATTCAGGCTTGCAGCGGCCCTTTGAGAAGTACCTTAAAAAGTGTTGTTCTGAAAAGTAATAGATCTCGATGATTGTATTCATCGCACTAAAACATATATATATAGATTATTCTTGATGTGGAGCACGCAATACATAACCCAGAAAGAGAAAACGGGTTATATATATATATTCTGGAAATCGTGGTCATTGACCCAAAGCCAATTTAAAATTGCTGAAAAAGGCATGAAGTCTTCGTGGCGGTTTGTAGATAATCAAATTGTCGCATTGAGCATACAGAAAAATATAATATACGGCATGCTTGATGGCCTGCACACGATACATAACCTATGAAATGAAGACAGACAGCACAATTCAGGAAATCAAGCTTGACGAAAATCCTACAACAAATATTTTTGTGCAAAGTTGTAGATCTATCTGATTGTATTCAGTGCACTAAAACATATGTGGGGACCATGGTTGATGTCTAGCAAGCAATCCGCAAACCAACAACCGAAGACAGACTATATTCTGGAAATCGTGTTCGTCGACTCTAAAACTGCTGAAAAATGCATGAACTATTCGTGGTGGATTGCAGATAATCAAATTGTCGCAATATTGATGGCCACCACGCGATACATAATCTAAGAAATGAAGACAGACTACGCAATTTTAGAAATCGAGTTGGTCGATCGTAAAGCCCCTGAAGCCCTTTTAAACGTTATAACATGTTCCAGTCCGACTCTAGATAACACAGCAGTATTTGGCATTCTTATAACGTAAAATACTCACTTGAATGCACAAAACATTAATAATACTCGACTAAACTTAACCTTCGCCCACTAACTATCCTATTTTGTAAAACCCCATGTCGAATCCACATCCATTGTAAGCGAACAAGTAAGAAGGGGGATTCGATTCATTGTTAGCCCAGAAGTAGTGATTCGCAATCGGCCAATAACAGTTCTACGACCATGATTACTTTTCACTTAGCATTCGTCTCTGTTCGCGAACAAATTCAATGTAACATAACCCTCGGTAATTTAAAAGCGATAAAATTTCGTTCGCAAACAATTTTAATGTTCGCGAATAGAAAACAGCAACTTTTTGCTTGATTTGATAAAGTGAGGTAACACAATTTTTTCCAAATAATAAAATAGGATAGTCAGCGGGAGCAGGTTAAGTTTACTCACGCATAACGTGGCGAAATTTAAAAAATTTATTTCAAGAAAAATATCGCCGTACCATATTCAGGCTCGCAGAGGCCCTGAGAAAGGTTCCACAAAAAGTATTGTTCTGAAAAGTTGTAGACATCGATGATTGCATTCAGCGTACTAAAACATATGTATGGACCATTCTTCATGTCTAGTACGCAATACATAACCCAGTAACCTAAGAGAGACTATATTCAGGAACTGGTGTTTATCGACCCTAAACACATTTAAACCTCTGGAAAAGGTATGGACTATTGGTGACGCATTGTACATAACCAGATTCGTTGTATAATTGAAGAAATACGGCCACGCGATACATAACCAACGAAGAGAGATATAGGAACTGGGTTTATCGACCCTAAAACACATCGAAACCTCTGGAAAATGCGTGAACCATCGTAGCAAATTGTGATAACCACATTATCGTATTCAGCGTACCGAAAAATATAATATACACCATGCTTCATGGCCTGTACGCGATACATAACCTAACAAATGAAGAGAGACTACACAATTCTTTAAATCAAGTTGGACGAAATTTGAAAAATTGATTTCTAGAACAAGATCACAGTACCATATTCGGGCTCCTAGCGGCCCTGGCAGATTTACCACAAAAAGTATTGCTCTGAAAAGTAGTTGATCTCGATGATTGTATTCAGTGTACTAAAACTTATACATGAACCATGCTTTATGCCTAGCACGCAATGCATAACCCACCAATCGAAGATAGATTATATTATGGAAACCGACCCTAAAACCATTCAACACGTATGGAAAAGACAAGAACTATTCGTGGCGGATTGTAGATAACCAAACTATCGTATTCAGCGTACCGAAAAATATAATATACACCATGCTTTATGGCCTGTACGTGATACATAACCTAAGAAATGAAAACAGACTACGCAATTCCAAAAATCAAGTTTGTCGAACATAAACCCCTGAAACCCACTTAAACTTTATAATTTGTTCCAGTGAAACTCTAGATAACACCGTTGTATTTGGCATATTTATAATGTATAATACTCGATTGCTTTAACAAACATATTAATAACATGACGAAACTTGAAAAAATGATTTCTAGAAAGAATCACCGTGCCAAAAATTTCCGTTTCTCATCATTTACCTGTTCCCCTAAGCTTTCGTTTTCTGGCATTTTCCGTCTAAGTTTACCGTTTGCCAACATTTACCCGTTCATTACCATTTCTTGTCTCCCAAGATCCTGGTTTAACTAGATTTCCCACCCCAGCATTTTCCATTTTCTACTTTCCTGTTTTTCGCATATATAAGTTTCCCGACTATTTTCCCTTTTCTAATGTTTTTCAAGTTTCTGAGTACCCAACTCTTCTGTTTCCCTACACATTCTGATTCTCAAGCACTTGGCATCTCAACATTCTCTAGTTTCATGTTCCTGTTTCCGAGTTTCACAACATTTCGAATTTTCTACAGTTTCTGTTTTCCAACATGTGTCATTTTCCATGTTCTCTTTTTAAGTAATTTCTCGTTTCGAAAAATTTTTCCTTGTTCTCTATATCTTTCCCGTTTCCAGAGTTTCTGCTTTCTAACACCTTTACATTTCCCAAGTGTCTAACTTTCCAACATTTTCCAGTTTCATGATTCTAATTTCTAAGCACTTACATTTTTCCAATTTCCCGATTTACCATTTTCCCAATTTCCCTTTTTCCCAATACAATTTCTTCGTTTCCAAATTTCCCGATTTCCCAATTTCCCGACAATATTTCTTCGTTTCCCAATTTCTGTTGTCCCGATTTCCCAATTTGCCGATTTACCATTTTCTCAATGTCCCGTTTTCCCAATTTCCCGATTTCCTGTTTTCCCAATTTTGCGCTACAATTTCTCCGTTTCCCAATTTCTGTTTTCCCGATTTCCTGTTTTCCCTATTACCCGTTTTCCCAATTTGCCGATTTCCCACTACAAATTCTTTGTTTCCAAATTTCTGTTTTCCCGACTTCCCAATTTCCCGTTTTTCCGATTTTCCAATTTCCCGATTTACCATATTCCCAATTTCCCGTTTTCATAATATCCCGATTTCCCAATACAATTTCTTCGTTTCCCAATTTCTGTTTTCCAAATTTCCCGACTTTCCGATTTCCGAATTTCCCGATTTCCCCATTTCCCGTTTTCCCAATTTCCCGATTCCTCCTTCTCTCAATATCCCAATTTCCCGTTTTCCCAATTCTCCGATTTCCCAATTTCCCGATAGAATTTCTCCGTTTCCTAATTTCTATTTTCCCGATTTCCCTATGAAATTTCTCCGCTTCCTGATTTCTGTTTTCTCGATTTCCCAATTTCCAGATACAATTTCTGCGTTTCCTAATTTCTGTATTCCCGATTTCCAACTTCCCAATACAATTTCTTCGTTTCCCAATTTCTGTTGACCCGATTTCCCAATTTTCCGTTTTTCCAACTTGCCGATTTACCATTTTCTCAATTTCCCGTTTTCCCAATTACCCAATTTCCCGTTTTCCCAATATCCCAATTTCCCGATTCCCTGTTTTCCCAATTTAGCCATACAATTTCTCCGTTTCCCAATTTCTGTTTTCCCGGTTTCCTGTTTTCCCAATTACCCGTTTTCCCAATACAATTTCTTCGTTTCCCAAATTCTGTTTTCCCGATTTCCCGTTTTCCCAATATCCCGATGTAATTTCGGTGAGTAATAATTTGCTTAATAACATTTGTCCATGATGGGTACCATAGAAAATTGTGCAAATCCTTGTAAGGTCATTGAGCTAAGTATGCAGGTGGAGCTATGAAATTGCACGCGTAACTACACATACAGTAATAAGTAATAAACACCCCAAGTTATATTTTTCCAAATGCAGAAATATCGCGTGGAGGAATCATCCATTCTAATTGATCATTTTGACCAATTTTCTTGATTTTCAGCCAATTTGGAACCACCCAAACAGCATAGTTTTAATTTTTTCAAAAGAAAATCACGAAATCTGCTGGGATAACGCTATTTTAAAAAATTTCAAGACACAGTAGTTGGTTCTGCCAGTTTGAGTCTACAATGTCATTTTATATCAATCAAAAATTTCTAACACATTATTTATTTATTTCCATTTTGCTATATAAATTCTGGTAGCATCAGCAAACTTCGTAATCTGCGCATTTTTGCCACACAGCAGTATTCTATTCAACATTCAATACTTCTTATACAGGAGTAATTCTGGCGTTACCACATTAACCGTGACAATGTACAATCCTGTCTGCCGCCCTCTGTAGAAACGGTTGGATGCCTGGCAGTTTACAGGAACGGCACAGTGGGTGTAATTTGTTTATATATATTCCAAATGCATCAGAAAATTTGTGAGAAAGTTCATTTCCTTTAATAACGATTTAAAATAATTTTATATTCAACCATATTGAAAGAAGCTTGATGACCAAACCACAAAATCCTGACGTCCGCATTTGTGTCCAAAGATCCATTCAAAATGACGTTGCTACCAACGTTTTTTGCAAAGACTTTCCTATCAACTTAAACATTTTGTCCTCATGGTCAAAATACGTTCTATATAGACACCTTAGTCTGTAAAAATTATTCATTAAAGCTCCATTTCTGACATTTTACTTTTCTCAAATAGCCCATATACCCCTGTTTATTTTTAGAATCAGTGTTACAGGAAAATTTTTCCCCGTGAAATCTTTCCCCCCAGAAAAAAATTCCCTAGAGAAATCTTTCCCTCCGGAAAAAATTCCCTAGGGAAATCTTTCCCCCGGAAAAAATTCCCTAGGGAAATCTTTCCCCCGGAAAAAATTCCCTAGGGAAATCTTTCCCCCCGGAAAAATTTCCCTAGGGAAATCTTTCCCCCCGGAAAAATTTCCCTAGGGAAATCTTTCCCCCCGGAAAAATTTCCCTAGGGAAATCTTTCCCCCCGGAAAAATTTCCCTAGGGATGATTGCATTATCACGTAAAGACACATATGTTTAAAAGCAACAAAATGATAGACGAAATACGTACAGAAATAACTATATTTGTTACATTCTCGCAAAATTGGTCAAATATCAAAGGCACACATACTGACTAATCACTTCTTTACAAAACTAAAATACTCCCCTTCATTGGCCAAAAATATAGTGCGTTTAAATGGGGATCTAAACCCAAAAACCGATGACTTGTATGGCATCCACTTCATTTCATCTCCAACTTTGCAGTACACAATAATATCCGTTTTGAACACAGCCGCCGCAGCATGGATTTCTGTATCGGTAGCCCATTGGCTTAAATCGCTCATTCTGCTATCTTCGATGTAATTCTCGCTGCCAGCATAGTCACAATTTTTTGGCAGTTCTCCTGCATGTAGTTAACAACGATATCCCGCACGGCTTTATGACTGTTTTCGTCACCAACTGTGACCACAGAGAGCCCTGAAAAAGCAATTACCGTCACCTACAATGGCTGTCATCTCACGAGGTTCACCAAGAGGCTTCGAGTGTAATATAGGATGCAAACGGCGTGGCTCCGGCAGTGAAAATTTGGCGCAAGTGGCTTTCTGCCAGGTACCATCAATATTAACTGCCAAGGTACCGTCATATAAGGCATCCCAGTTGTAGCTTTTGGTAATCGTGGCACAGGTGCGATCGCGACCCAAGTGACCGCGTTCATCGTGGTACTCCTTCAAGATTTTCTGCTTGTTACCCTCTTTGTAAAGAAATTTTTTCAGCTTTCCCTTGACCGCCACGTGAAGTTGGCCGTCATGTATCCTGAACAGGGACGCTCGTGACCTGAGCTTACGTTTCGCATCTTTAATCTCTTTCGCCGACAAGCCCGACCATTTTTGTAATGGATACTGTTCTCCATTCGAAGTGATATAGTTAATTATATCATCATATTTATTATCATACTCAGTATCACTATTCATTATGACTCTGAAATAAACATGAATTTTCCCAGTGAAATCTTTTCGGCTCAGAAAATTTGGCTAGTTAGGCATTTTTTTGGGTATGGGGGTTTTGAAAGATTTCCCTGAACAAACTGAATAGTGCTGGGGAAAAATCTCCCTAGGGAAATTTTTCCGGGGGGAAAGCTTTACCTTGGGAATTTTTTGGGGGAGAAAGATTTCCCTTGGGAATTTCTTCCGGGGGAAAGATTTCCTTGGGAATTTTTTCCGGGAGGAAAGATTTCCCTTGGGAATTTTTTCCGGGGGGAAAGATTTCCCTTGGGAATTTTTTCCGGGGGGAAAGATTTCCCTTGGGAATTTTTTCCGGGGGGAAAGATTTCCCTTGGGAATTTTTTCCGGGGGGAAAGATTTCCCTTGGGAATTTTTTCCGGGGGGAAAGATTTCCCAGGGGAAAAAATTCCCTGTAACACCGGCAAACCAAATTTCGTTCTATTCTTAATTCTTGGCGCATTAAATCTTTAGGTTTGAATTTTTCAAGTTTGTGAGAATAAGGCTTTATAGCAGCTTTGAAAATATCTAAATAATCTCAGATGTCTCCCGAAAACTTGTATAAATCATTTGGACGATCACCTATGAAATGATTCACGCATTCCTCTCTAAGAAAGAATTTTAATGTCATTTTAATGCATCTGTCAACACCTTAATTTTTGTCTTCAAACGAAATAACCTATGATCAGTTAATTCACATATCGAGCAGTGCAGAGAGTTCGGTCTGAAAGATTCAACGTTCTATAAATACTGTCCAATATCGATTATTATATGAATAGATGACATAATGAAAAAATCATTCCAGTTAGGATCTATTTCTCTGTTGTATTGCGTGCAGAAAGCAAGTCTGTTAGTCCACTAAATTATGCCAAACTACATTGCCACATAATATAAAACCATCCTGCAAATACTATGCCTATTAACTTGTCCTTTCACGTTGCTCTAACGTCAAGCTCTAAATTTTCCGCCCGGAAATGTCCGCATATTAACCAAGCTTTTGAATAAAAATAGCACCCAATATTTTGTGAGCCCAATCCCGACCTCCTGGAGATTTTCGTGACTATCATGAACACTACTGCAATATTACCAGTTGGCAACCTACACATATTATAGAAAGTAAAATATTTCAAAACTACATATGGAAAGGAGTATGTGTAGGTGACAAAAAGTACAGCATAAACTTTAACCAAAAATAGTATAAAAAACGATACTG
>JASANE010015110.1:0-38528 GCA_030248225.1 Trileptium ribeirensis
GGTTTTTTTACCGTCAATGTCACAGTTTTATGCTGCTGTTGCAATCTATCAGTTTTTGTGTTTTGGATTGTGTCAGATTTGTGACGCACCTTATTATAATATCATCAGGACAGTGGAATGTAGCAGAAGATACAGTACACAATTTACGGCAATCTGAAAAATATAATATAAAAATCTGACAAAAACTGATAACATTGCCACAGCAGCACAACTGTGACGCTGTCATGAGTTTTTGTCAGAATGTTTATTATATCTTTCAGATTGTGCCACATTGTGTATTGCATATCACGCTCCTTTCCACGGTACTACTGCTATTATAATAAGATGGGTCACAAAGCCGACAATATGAGTTTTCTAACCGTTTGAACGTGGGGAGCCGAACAGTAAACGTCTGGAATCCACCCGACCTCAGTTAAAGCAATACAAAATCGCCGCATATTGAATAACTGTTGATAAAATACAATTATTACGTTTGCCATCTTACTGTAGACTTTTGAAAATGTGATAAACTTGATATGTAACTTTACAGTAAGCAATTACTACCTTTTCCTTAGTTAGCTAATTATTTGCTGGTAAAGAGGACGCTCGTGCCCATTTTGTAATCTCACTTGTAATGCCTGTATACGGTGAGTGGCAGCGTAGCCCCGTTATACTATAGTGACATGCCCTTTTGACCGTTTTAACAGTCGGACAGCTGGAGCCCGCTAACCAGTTGTAGGGAAGTACAGTGAACGGCTCCAATGCATTCGAACACATTTAAGGAAAAATACGCTGTCATAGAGATTTATGTCATTGAGAATAAAATTATCAAGTTTACCAGTGTGCTAGATTCGAAAACATGGTAAACTTGATATTATATAATTTATTCATAAGCAAATTTTTCAAGTACAAGTGAAAGGGCTGCTCATGATCACATTTGAACCTGCTTTAATGACTGTTTGCAGGCACACCTATTAATCGGTGTAGAGATAAAACTTTAGATTCAATAATGCTCATGATAAATGAGGACGACATGGGCTCTCAACCACAGCATGTGTAATTTTCTATGTATAAAATATGTTTGAAAGCTATGTATCGATTGCCCCTGCTTTTGTTGAAGCAACGATTTATGAAGCAGAGGTAGTCTAACCTAATGTGCAATGCCCTGTTTTGAAGTTAGCCCAAGAAGCTTCTCTTGCTGCGATAGGAATTTTATATTCGTGAAAGGTTTTAGCAATTGTTCGAAAATCGATTCGTATATGAACGTATCGCACAGCGTACAATGAAACGGCCAAAATACCGAATCCTACGCCTAGACAGACTATAACAAAACTGCAATATTTTTAGTGCTGGGCGTCGGCCGGCTTTGAGATCTATCATTTAACATTAACTCATATTAGTTTAATAATAATAATCATATATGATATAAGCTTAAATATGTCAGGATGGTAGTAGATGATACAAAAACATCATGTTGGTTATCGGGGATTATACATAACAATTTCCAGTAGTGTGGTTTACTTCACTTGCTACGCGGCAGTAAACGTGTACAATATGGCTGGCCGAGCGACGGCCCACTGCTAACCAACGGCATCCGCGAATCTCAAAGGCAAAAAATATTAATGACCGTTCGACGACCAGTGAGGGCGGCCGAGGAATTTGTGACCGTTAACCGAAAATTGTTAGCGACCGGTCGTCGAATAGCGGCCCTAACAATTTTGGACTGGCTACCCGTTGCCAAACAAACATTAGCCTAACCTTGTATGCCGCAGGGTATTACTTTTCATATCAAGATAGAAATTTGGGCGTCAAAATAAACCTCTCAAATACCGGTGCAATATAAATTTGGTAACATCTTTTTACTTATGGTTTTCGTTGTAAATTTATAGTCAGTAATGTATATAGTAACTAAAGGTAAGTCATACATAGGTCTTATATAACCAGACTCACGGCAAAGGTTTATGCTCTGTACAAATATGTTACAACAGCCTCTCCGGCAAATGTAATTCAGTTCACTTAGAAAAAAATCTGATACTGCACACTGCTACTAGCGCTATAATATTTGGTAAAGCAATGTATGCTGTTCGTGAGCTTATGGTGAGTCCTTCGTTTTCGTGTTATTAGGGAAAACATCAAAACAATGGTTCGACTGAGAGATAACAAGACAAAATCTGATACACCTAACAACGACCATAAAGTACCAACTGTTCTATAATACCATACGTGATAATCTGCAAAGTTAGTGTGCATGACCGGAGCTGCATATGGATGCGTATATATTTTGACATGTTAGTATTTGGAAGCTAACGAAACAGAAAGATCATATTGTCGGTAGCCGAGGGAAGAGCGTTGGAAATAAAGTGATCTGAGTGCGGAAAATCGTTTCATACATAGTAAAAAACAAATCGCTAAACACAAGCCGTCGTAATGATCCAGGGTATTGATAATCCCAGTCTAGTAGAAATCTCACATCTACTACAAAACGCTCAGCGACTGCTATAATTATTTGTCTAATTTAGATTCTTCCTGATGTAAAGCCATAAATAAGCTCACGACAGTAGTTATTGACATAAATTTGACACGTGCTAAAGTTTTACGTGTAGCGTTATGATTAAAGTTGATAGCACATAGTATGAATGACCGGATTGAGGTGAAGTTATTTCATAACTACTTCCGTATGACACAGGACGAGATTGCGGCATTGACGTAATGAAGCTGTTATTACGCCAGCGGTACGCTATAAAGGTCCTTTAATTGTTATTTGTTCCACCACAATTTTTGTTACCTAGAGGTTATAGTATATATCTGTGGACTAAATCTACACATCTTTACCGAAGCATCGCCCATATTAGAAACGTTTTTTAAATGACTACTGTTTGTAAAAATCAAGGCAAAGAAATGATAATATAATGGCTGTAACAAACATGGTTTAATATTTTGAATTGCTGCGATGTTCCTTCACTAAAACTATCCGCGAGCATGTTAAATTGTCAAAATTCTGTTTTGTCAATTTATAAAACTAGCTACGTTCAAATTATCGAAAAAGTAAAAACGAATTGTATAAAAATGCGTGAATAAACGTTTGCTGAAAAAGATAATTAATCTACGGAGCAAACGCCTACAACCCCGTCATCATACCCAATCGGCTACGGATACTATCGTTGGGGTTCTGTTAGAAGCGTTTTACAAAGCACAATGGTAATGGTCAATTGGTGACCCTAATAACTCAATATCCGCTTTCTGGCCAGCATATAAATTAGCAGATTCCTTCCTTATGATCCTAATCATCGTTATAAATAAAAATCTTTTTCGTAATATTCCATACTTTTATCCACTATTTGAAGAAAACCATCAACGATTGAACTAAATGAATCTGATTTCGCAGGCAATGCGAAATATATTACGAGAAACCATCAATTTGCTGTCTCGTCTAAGAGCAATCTTAAACTCTAATCAGCGTGAACAACTGCCCAGTCGGAATGAAAAACAGTGAGCTGCATAAAACCAGTTGTCTGAACCTGTAAAACATGAGGTAAATTACTGAAGTTGATTTTTCACAGTGATATTGCAGTTCGTAATATATACCTAGATGGGTTAGTTGACAGGTTATGGAAAAATACTGTACATTTATACGGCAGTAGATGGAAGCACGAGTGTCATTGCCACTTTTTAAAGATCTTGTATGCCTAAAGTCAATTTTTGTACCGGTTATCCGTTCACGCTGCTACTTTTACAAAGCAATATAAATGCTGTTCACTCTTTATAGCATTTTAGGCCTAAAATTATGCTTTTATTGTTAATGTTAAGGTGTCTTCGATGTGTCAATATTAAAGATTGTAATACTGAAAGCGTTGTCTTTTCTTATGAGTATGACCTGAAAGTGCAGTTTTGTTGCGAGTCGAAAACAAATCACACGACCAAACTTTTAGGGAAAGCGGTTAACGAGAAGTTTTGATTTGTGACTATTTACATGGATAATTTTAGTAAGTTTTGTCACTGCTCAGTCAAGTTTTAAGGAAGAATATAAAAATAATAATTTTATTTATATTAGTACAATGTTGTACTATGCCAATATAAAGCCTATTCCAAACTACCGTTGGGTCTTTAGTGTGCAAAATTGGTTAAAAATGCGCAATTTTTGTACCAAACCCACATCTTGATAAAGAAGAAAGATAAGCCATTATAGTATTTTGTTACAATATATGTTTCTCTAGATGGCGTCTACATAGTTTTGGCTATATCCAAGCAGCAGGTCCCGCTACGGATACTCCCAATGCATTTATACCATTTTATTAATTATATTTTGTGGTAGTTATAAAATTGATAAAATTATTACGTAGCTAGGGTTTAAGATCTGCACTAGTTTTTCGCGTTTGTGTCTTTTCTTTTTTCAGCATTAGTTATTGATCAATTTTTACGGTACTTAAGTATTCGCCGCCCGCGGTACTTAGTATATTACTATCATATTATACGTTAATAATCATGTCAATAACATTATCAATGTCTCAAAAGTAGTTAAAACGTTGTTCCTCGCATTGTGTCGTATGATTCACAGCGAATTGCGTGCATTTATAGTCTGTCTTTACTCATTGCACCGATTACATCGTATGAGATTGAGCTCATAAAACACGTATTGAGCATAATATAGCTGAAATGTTGCTACTGCGGTATTAACTAATATTTACTGCTTTACGATTTTTTGCGGCTTTAACAGTAAGCGCGTTCTGACAAATGGTCTTATTTTTTTAGATTATTCACAATACAATAAAACCATTTTTTTTGATAATTTTCCCTCTTTGCTAAGCCGGGAAAGTCAGGGAAGGGACTTGCCGAAAATTTTATAATATCTAAACAACTGCAAACAAAAGCAGTTTGATGGCTTTGCAATTATAGTGCCAATATCGTCTACAGTAATAACGATATTTTATTGTGTAAATATTATTGCTGGAGCAAATTGTTCTGCTGTCTTATTTTTAGCGTTCGTATTAAGATTAACTCTGTTTGACAAACGATAGATACTTAAAACCATGCTGTAAATATGTTTGGATTGTCAGTGTAATAGCTTCTAGTGTGGACATAACCAAAACCAGTAAAAACCATGGACACACCTGAGAGACTATATCTTAGCCACAAAGTACTATACTAGTGTCATAGCTTTTAGTGTGGACATAACCAAAAGCAGTAAACAGCAGGGACACACCTGGGAGACTATATCTTTGCCACAAAGTACTATATTAGTGTCATAGCTTTTAGTGTGGACATAACCAAAAGCAGTAAAAAACAGGGACACAGCTGGGAGACTATATCTTTGCCACAAAATACTATAATAGTGTCATAGATTTTAGTGTGGACATAACCAAAAGCAGTAAACAGCAGGGACACACCTGGGAGACTATATCTTTGCCACAAAGTACTATAATAGTGTCATAGCTTTTAGTGTGGACATAACCAAAAGCAGTAAAAAGCAGGGACACACCTGGGAGACTACATGTTTGTATAGCAGTATACATCTTTCCATATAGCAGTGAGTTTGATACGCAATTTGCGTATTTCCTCGAATTTAGCGCACTAAAGGCAGAACGGTAGATGAGAATATCAAACTCGCGATAACTCCCGATTGTTCAATAGGTGATTACAAGCAAGCTTCACAAATTACATTGGGACAAGTGAAATCAAGCTTGTTTTGAGGCGTACAACACATCGCCTCATAAATCGACCTGTTTTGCTTTCGCGAAATTGCATTTAATAAAAGATTCAGCTGTCACTGACTTACTGCCATGGACCCAGTACAAACGTTCTTCAAGCGTAGAAAAGAACTGTTTTTCTTGCAAACAAGGTAAAATCAATTGTTTTAAAAGAAACGATAAAATGGATATAATAAATTACTTGTTGCCATTAACTGTCATGCTGTGGGCAAACGAACGCATCTGGTATTTCAATTTTGTCCAGAACCAATTATCCACAATGTCCGTGGATTAATTGATTAATTTGGAAAATATAAGCCAAAAAGTGTCTTGACGAAATTTTCCACTAATATGTACACAGTTCGGAACTTTTCACGAAGTCTGCTGCGACCCTTTACTAAAAATCTGGTACACTTTTACCTTGCAGTTTTATGCCCACCATAGCTGAATGCTGACTGCCTTTTTCACTAATTAATCCAAATCAGCTTCACTATCGCAGTCCACATTGCAATGCTCATAACTGGGAATTATAAAATTTCAAATTTTTAGGGTTTAAATACTATTGGTTAATATTTTGCAGAGAAAAAAACTCGTGGCTTTTCACTATTACTTTGTAATAACCAGCATCAAATCAAAAAGTTTTGTTACGGAAAAATTCTGGAGTTCATTTGTTTTTCGCTAGCCGAAACTAACATCAAGTTCAAGTGCTTGAGATTGTACATTCCGCTCGAAAAAAATTATTTATGATATATATTCATTTTACAGAAATTTGGTTAGCTAATACCTATCACGTTTTAATATTGATTGGTCAGTTTTCGCGAAACAAATTTACTGTAATAATAACGTCATAAATAAAATGATCATATAGTAAAAGTTAAGCTGCTGGAGTTCGCGTATAAAATCCGCTTAATTTAATTTCTACAAATTTTCGTTCTCAAATAATTTCGGTAGTTTTACTTGAATTTTCGCGAACGTAAAATGGCTAGGTTACAATCACCTAGACATATTCACTATTGGTACTGTTTGCTGCCTACCGGTCGGTATGACAGTTCTGCAAACAGTTACCCTGCGCCAAAAGGGACGAATTATCGCGGAAGACTAATAAACTATTACAAACTAACATCAACTACAGTGATCAAACGTGGTTGGCTGTAAACAGATACCGGAATAGTTCAACATCCAACTGTTCAGCGTGCTAAGGCAGCTATACACGCTTAACATGGTCACAACCAGCCGTGTTGCCTGAATGCTTGTGGGTATAATGAGTGTACTAAAAACAGCAAGTTATCCTACGCCAAAGGAGACTAATTATCGTTGAAAAAACCAAACGCATCTGTAGACGAAAACAGCAGCATGAAATGGTTTTTTATACCAAACCAAACCTCGCCATCTTCAAGATACTTTTTACTTGGGGTTTTATGACGTTTGTTGTATATTTCAACATGAGTCTAAGACAAATGAGAGGTTTTTAATTGTCAAAATGTGTACCGGATAGTTAAAACTGATTAGTACGAAGCGCCTTGGGTGACAAAATTCAAGGATCGATTTGGAAATATTAATTAATTGGTACACGGATTAGGTTATAAGCTAAATGTTCAAACAGTAATGTATATACGCTAGGAATGACACCCGGATTACATTAGAGAGAACGCTGACAGTATTCCACTATATTGTTTAAAAGCTGTTTATAGCATTGTTTGGCTTCGTTGCGTAGCAAGTGAGCATAATGTATATTGCAATATTAAGTATTCAAAGTAAGCATTAAGCTAATTTTACATACTAAATTGCCCAAAACCAGTATTTTAGCCAGGAATTGTTAGAGCACGAAATATTGGGTCCCAACAATAGGTGCCCAAAGGGACTAAGGGGATTATTCCCTCTAAGGGTCGAACCTCTAAGCCACTTCATTATCGCCGCCTACTTATACCACTCTGCGCGTGTCCAAAGACCGCTTAAAATTTAAACAAAACTACGAGTTATGCGAAAAATTTGCGAAATTATAAAGAAAAACTGAGGCAAGTTATTAGTTAAGGCGTGTTCACACGCTCAAACTTTTTGCTCAAATTTTGAGCTCAAATTTTGATCAAATTTTGATCAAAGTTTGAAAGCATCTTCTTTGCATTTTTTGTAAGTTTGAATGTGTGAACACTGTTCAATTTTTTCAGGGATATTCCTGTAGCCAATCACCGACAAGATTCATTACTTGAAAAAGTTTGAAGCTCATATATTGTTCCCAAATTCTGAAATATCGCAATTTTTCGTTAAAAATTACCGTCAAATATTTATCAAACTTTGAGCTTAAATTTTTAGCTCAAAATTTGAGCAAAAAGTTTGAGCGTGTGAACACGTCTTTACTCTCAGCAGCCCCCACTATGCCAAAAATGTATATTTCCCTACGGCGATTGGACTTGAAAACCTCTAGTTGCTACTGTAGAAGGTGATCGAAATTTATCAAAAACAAGAAATTTTTAATAATCAACGACTATTGAAAGCTCTTTCACAAGCTAGCTGATGTTTGATAAATGCTGTAAAGCACAATTACGGTATTTGGGGAGTTGTGGGAATAATATATATGTTATGTACGATGTACTGTATAATATTGGATGTACGGCGAAAAGCTACGTAAGGTTTGTAAATTAGGTGATTTTGGCTTGAAAAAACAATTTTAATTATGCTCTTTTTGTGAAAGGCGAACTATTAATTAGTCACATTGCGTCATATAGCAAACGTAATATCGTAATCAGTATCAACATTTTAGCCGCATCGGATCAGAAATTAGCGTGTTATACTTTGAAATAACGAAATTTGTATAGACTTGGCTCTATAAATTAAAGTCTGTCGTGTCTGTTTCTGTATGCAAGCGTTTCTTCACATTACTATTACTTAATATTGCTTCCAAAGAAAAGCTACCCAAAGCAACATTCACAGTAAAAACTTGAGCAGAATATGTTCATTTTACAACGCATTTGGAAACGATAACAGCAAAATGCAGGCTGATCCTAGCATGAAACGTTGAGTTGTTCGACGTCTGCTTCTAATTAGGCGGAGATATGCGCAAATCGTTACACGTGGGCACATGTGGAAAAAATAGACCGATATTTCGATCGATTCTTGAATTATTGCAATTGCAACAAAATATCGCGTGAATTTCATAGTATAATTTGATAAACCAGTTTTGGGATTTTGTGTCTGTATAAATTAATGCGACAGAAGCTATTTTAAAGCTGTTTTCAACAGTAACAGTCGAAACTGTAGTATTACCATAAAATAGATAAAGCGAGCCTTGTAAATCGCTTAGATATTGATAAAATTATAATGATAAATGATAAATTTCTAAACTAGAATTCTTCTCGGGAACAAGTTATGAAGATTTGCTTATCGAACGCAGATTTGAGTTCAACATCGAGGACTAGGTTTTATGTTATTCTAAAAGAATATTCTACTAATTGGATTATAGGATGAAAGCACTAATATAATCGCATTACAAGTATAAAAAAATTTAATTGGTTAGGTGATTTCGTTGTAAAAGAATAGTTGCTGTAACAAAGTTTTCGGAATAATCTGTAAGATAAAATACATAAGTAATTTAAATGTTAATAGTTAATTTGATTGTAAAGCAATTTGAAGTTACAAATTAGTTATACCATTGGATTTACCCTAGGTAAATATCAGACATTAATTCGGCAAAAAGTAGGTTTCAAACCGTAATTCTAGAATTAATAATTTTAACGAAATGTTCTTGAACATGTAATATTAAGGTTTTAGCGAATTTTTGTATAAATAGGTTCTGATGTCCTACATAAGTAATTTGAATGTTAATAGTTAATTTGACTGTAAAGCAATTTGAAATTACAAATTAGTTATTCCATTGGACTTACCCTAGGTAAATATCAGACATTAATTCGGCAAAAAGTTGGTTTCAAACCGTAATTCCAGAATTAATAATTTTAACGAAATGTTCTTGAACATGTAATATTAAGGTTTTAGCGCATTTTTGTATAAATAAGTTCTGATGTCCTACATAAGTAATTTGAATGTTAATAGTTAATTTGAGTGTAAAGCAATTTGAAATTACAAATTAGTTATACCATTGGGCTTACACTAGGTAAATATCAGACATTAATTCGGCAAAAAGTGGGTTTCAAACCGTAATTCCAGAATCAATAATTTTAACGAAATGTTCTTGAACATGTAATATTAAGGTTTTAGCGCATTTTTGTATAAATAAGTTCTGATGTCCTACATAAGTAATTTGAATGTTAATAGTTAATTTGGCTGTAAAGCAATTTGAAATTACAAATTAGTTATACCATTGGACTTACCCTAGGTAAATATCAGACATTAATTCGGCAAAAAGTACGTTTCAAACCGTAATTCCAGAATTAATAATTTTAACGAAATGTTCTTGAACATGTAATATTAAGGTTTTAGCGCATTTTTGTATAAAGAAGTTCTGATGCCCTACAAAAGTAATTTGAATGTTAATAGTTAATTTGGCAGTAAAGCAATTTGAAATTACAAATTAGTTATACCATTGGACTTACCCTAGGTAAATATCAGACATTAATTGGGCAAAAAGTAGGTTTCCAACCGTAATTCCAGAATTAATAATTTTAACGAAATGTTTTTGAACATGTAATATTAAGGTTTTAGCGAATTTTTGTATAAATAGGTTCTGATGTCCTACATAAGTAATTTGAATGTTAATAGTTAATTTGAGTGTAAAGCAATTTGAAATTACAAATTAGTTATACCATTGGACTTACCCTAGGTAAATATCAGACATTAATTCGGCAAAAAGTAGGTTTCAAACCGTAATTCCAGAATCAATAATTTTAACGAAATGTTCTTGAACATGTAATATTAAGGTTTTAGCGCATTTTTTGTATAAATAAGGTCTGATGTTGACTTTTTGTCAAAGTCAGTCTCGCGTTAAGCTTGTCAATCTTCTACACAAGTCGGATGTACGTATAAATTGCTTTTAAAAATAAACGTCTAATCGGAAGAAAAAATAATTACGGGCAACAAAACATTTTAAAACATCGCCGGTCAGATCAACTGATCTTGAAATGTATTTTCATTGACATCTAACAAGTTTACAGCGACAAACGCTGAGACAACGACTACAATATAGTCCATCGTATATATATTTACATACGATGAGAAGCTCATAGTGATATTTGATAATATGTTTGCTACGTTAATCTCCGGTTTTTACATTTAGCAGGAGTAGTATAGGCTGTTTTTACAATTTACAAAGTCTAACTAAAAATAACAGCGAGGATAGTGACTGTGGAAACCAAACCGATGACACATGACATCTTAATGATTGCGAGGCCAATAATGCTGAACACTTCAAGTAATCAAGAGCGACGAAAGTACACTGCTCCAGAGTTAAAGCTACCTTCATGAAATAACGACAGCTGACAGGAGTAGCAACATCTGATCGCCGCACTTCAAATCGGCTCATATCAACCGAAAAAATGGAAGAGTGGCTAGGTGCGCTTATTTGATCCAAATAACATAATACCTACAAGCGATTTAAAGTAAACTGCTGACATTGTGTCTGAAGATTTAACGTATAAAATGTGTATTTTACCGGTGAATATTGCTGGTCACAGCTAGCTTTATTAATATATTGGGCAAAAAATAATATATATTGTCAATGTTACTAACAAACTATTCCATAAACACGAGTCTATTTTAAATATTGCAATATTTTTGATCTATTTGAATGTAACAAAAAATAAAGCTCAAATATACTACAGCAGGAATACTGTGGTTTCGCATGGAGGAATATTTTCCGACGCGACAACAGAAAAAACCCTAGCAAAATTATAACCAAGCCTAAAACAGAAACCAGTCATTTGGTTTATCTCAGATAGATAATTGAATTTAATGATAACAGTAGTTAAAAATGCATAAAATTAAAAAAAATAGTGGCATAGATTAGGGAACTGTTAGCCTGTACCGTTTCATAGTGGGTTGAGATCTGGTTTTCTGACGGTGCTCAGTACGCCAATTGTCCTGTATTGCCAATGGCCGGTTTTCGCGTGTATCAAATTGTATGTCTTAAAAGAGCTGGAGGTACCAATTTCAAGGACTATCTACAGAGACGCATCTATTAATTTGTAGAGATATCTACAAGGCTAAATTTTTTTTCTGACAGGATCCAAGCGGTGTAGGAAGATCCTTTATTGAATGTTTCCGGCTGAAGGCACCAGATTTAAAATATATAAATACAGCTTTATGCCAAATGGTTGGATCTCACTGCGCTGAAATAATTCAATGGAATAACATGTCGAAAGCTGTGTGCTAACCGAATCTCGTTCTCTTACGAACAATGGATCAGAAGCAAAATGATGCAAGTTTGCAATCAAATGACGGGATTGTAACCTTATCATAAAAACTTTATAAAATTCTATACTATAGACATAATCACAACTGATTGCAATCCTATTTATTAAGGCTTATTAATAACAATGACATTGGTGAATAAATTAGTTCCTTTGGAACGTTGCGTATATTATAACTAATTTATTCATGTATTCGGTTATAAGAGTTCGCTTTAAAACAGTATGCAATATCTTTATGCAAATATTGCGCTGTTTTTAGATATATCTTACTTAGTAATTCAAAAGCGGGCCAAATGTTGTAAAATATTCATTAGATTACAGTGGTAGCAATAAACTTAAACTTTTATGCTACGAAAACTACAGAGTCTAAACATCGAATGCGTACAAACATCACGCCATCACTCGCTTTACTATAATCGATAGCAAAATATCTGCCAGATGAATTTTGTCAAAAAATGTGCCTCATTGGCGAGAACTTTTCTCCAGAATCCTTAAAGGTTTCTGGGATGCATTCTACGCACAAGAAAGTGAAATAACAAAGATGCCATATGAACGTGAGAAGCATAATTATACTCGATGCCAGCGGCCTAGTCGAGCAACTGATGAATCCACTAAAATAAACTATGCCGTTGTAGCACTTCTAATTTCAATTATATTATTTCTGGTTATCAGAAATCCTGCCTGATATCGCACTGTTTCAGCCTGAAACGATAATATATGCCACCATATCACTAAACTAGCATTCAGGAAAATTGTGTTCTGTTCTCGTCACTGAAACGCGGCGGGCTGTTCCCGAAATTTCGCCAGATGTAAAAACAAAACAAAAGATATCTTGTTACAACAATGCCCTTTGTTTTAGAAATTATAGTATAAAAATGGTAAAGTTTGATATCTTTGTCTTTATCGTGGTCGGACCTTTATGGTATCCAAGATTCAGCAAAATTGTTCAATAATAACCACCTCGATCATCGGAACGACACAGCAATTAATCCCCACCGCAATATATGGACAGAAATGCACTTAACACATGTGATTGGTATTTCGAATGAAATGCTAAAATGTCCGAACTGTTTCACAAGTCAATGAACTTCTTGGCTTAGTCCACAAAGCGATACAAGCTTACCAAGGGTATATCAACTGGTTTAACAGTAACATCTATTGATCTGGTTCACAGCAATACCAGGGAGATCTGTTTAGTGGTACCATTTAGTACACACTAGCACTGTGATTTATTTAGATGCAAATAATGTCTGAATTTGACATAAGATTATACAGCAAACTGTATTTTTTATGGTGTGGCTGTTGATACAAAACAAATCGCGTTTTTCCGTCGAGTCACGCAACCGATGAGGCGAGTACCGTCGCCGAGATCAAACGAAACAGCTACTACATGTCGACTCAGGGCAAGCTTTATATCGATCACGAGATTTTTAATTGCCATTGTAAACCGGACAGCAAAACTGAACCTAAAAAGTTAACAAAAAATCGACTAAATAATACGGTAGCTCCGATATTAAACTGGAGCTGGTGTGTCGCTTTGAAAACTGCTTAAACCGATGCCTGCTATCTAGTTTGCACAAGATACTGAAACGGAATATATAATGGCAATATCAGCAGCGACGCAGCAATATATAACTGAAATGATATGTTGCATTCTTAGGTGCCTATGTCGGTGAGGGTACTCCACAAAAATTTGGTATTGTGGGACTAAAACCCCTCGACATTTCCTGGTTTTGGCATCATCAGTTCAGTATTTGTCTGTTATCACTGTGGTACTGTGGCTTCTGTATTCCGTAGTAACTGTTCTTATTATGTCGCAAATTTTATGCAATTTTTATTTTCATGTAATCACCATTTTCGCAGCTCCAATATTTTGTCGCCCCCATATCCAAACTTTAGAAGGAACTTGTGTCACTGTATTGGTTCAGTTTGTTTGCTGTTTTTGTGTATTTCATAAACGCTAATTTTTTTAAAATCTGTGAAGAACGATATTGCATATAAAGAACGCAAACGAAACCCAGATAATGATATCGCGTTTTCTAGTTATTTTTTCAATTCTGTCAAGACAGTTTTCGAGCTTCTAATTGTATAATATAACTCATACTCTCATTGTAACGGTGCGCTCGCACGATCAAACGTTTTGCTCAAAATTCGGGGAAGAAATTTAAGTTCAAAAATCAAACTTTGACTGTGGTTTGAAATGCAAAATGTGACAAATCACTATGTTTCAAATTTTTTTTACTAAATTTTGAGTTCAAAATCTTTCGGGATCTTTGTCTGTAATTGGCTAAAGTAATATGCTATAAATGCTAGAAAAATGTTGGCACGTTCAAATTCGTCATAAATGCAAAAAATTACTTTCAAATTTTGATCAATATTTGAGCCCAAATGCTGGTCAAATCTTGAGGAAAAAGTTTGAACGCTTGAAAGTACCTTAAAATCGTTTATCGTTTTCCAGACTTTGAAAACGTGTTCAACTAAACTGGTCTACATTGCTAGCTTTTGGTAAAAGCACATTCACATTGTGGCACAAAGAGTTGTGCCTCACGTGTCCCGCTCCTTTCGTGGAGGATCGCACAAGATCGAAGTATATGTTTATGTGCGCCATTTATGGACAAGCTGTAACCCACCTAGCAACCCCAGTGCGCCTCATCCGTGCCGCGCTGTAGCAAAATTACTGGCAGTACTCCTTGCCTTCGGTGAACATAGAGGCTGACGCGCATGTTATGCGAGGTATAAGGATGATAGTATTAGCATTGGTGCGCAACAAGACGTTAGCTAGTCCCATTGTTTTGGTACTTGGACTCAGAAAAAGAATAGTTTACGATTTCATATATATAAATTCAGAGAATTGTTCAAAAATCTATGAGCTAGTGCTGTTCAGGAACTCAGTATACTATTCATAAGCGGAGCGAGCTACGCAAAAAATTGAGAGCCGCCTTATGGCAAGGTTATTTCGTCTTTGAGAAGTACAAGAGGCTGCCCCCGAGCTTCTTTCTTAATGCATTCGTATATATTACTATTTGGTATCATGTCGATGGGACTAATCCATTAATGTGCTTACAATTGATGTTTTGTGGTTCGTTACTTGAAACCTACTGATTTGTCTTCACGGAACCTATGTAGAATAATTGGCAAGCTTTGCAACTTTCTTCGTCCCACTGTAGTGCGTCTCTGGAGCTAGCTTATTACATACTGGACAGTTTTATCGAATGTTGTACAATTTGTTTTGCCACATACTTCAATAACGATACGGATCACGCCAGAAACAGTTCACATAACGTCCATAAGTTCCGTTTCGCTCCTACTCGATCCGATTCCTTCCGATTTGTGTTTCCATTGCTTCCTATCAGAACCAATGCCATACCTTCCAACTATACAGTTGATACATAAGCGTTTGTATGTAAGTATCTGTTTTCTGCGACCCACATCATCTGATTCGAATCCGATAAAATTATTTTTGCTGTATCAAATCTAGTTGGATTAGGCACTCATCGGATGCAACGTGAGCAGTCTATACATAATACTAGTGAAAATAGCATCGGATCAAAGCGGATCGTGTGAACAGGACTGTAATGTGAACACGCCTAAATGCAGGAAATTGCTGAACAACTGATTTTAAAGTATCGGATTTGAAATATACTTTATTACTTGATGTTATGCGGTGACCTGTCCACCAACATGAATACCGTATACATCGAGATATTTAGAATCAATTTATCAATTTATAAAATTTCCAAATTTTATTTATCTAAGTGTATAAATACATGAATATCTGGCTTCATTAGCGGATCTAAAAGAGGAGCTCTAGCCACGCCTTCGTTACACCAAAGCGGATCATCAAATATTTGTAAAAAATAAAAAAAATATGAATAGTGGCAAAAATTTGTTAATCAAGGATGTTCCATGGTCCACAGGTGTTAAATGTGGGTTTTGGGAAAATAGATAGTCTCGGGAGATTTTTGAAAATTAGCGATAAATTTTTCAGTTTCCTCATGTATTTTTACCATTTATTCTATTTCTTGCCGCTGTTCACCCAATTTTTGTTAATTTTCGCTATTTCCGCGTGCCTCTGGCGCTGCCCGGGGAAGAGGGGCGCGGAGCCTTCGGCAGAAGAAAATACTCTTATCGTCAAAAATTTCTGGATTCTCTAGTGGCTGGCTTGCCATTTTAGTTAGGTTGATAATTGATTATGTTGGGTGACAGCAATGATATGAACGTTCTTCTTGTTTCCTATTAATCTTTGTATCGCTTGATGGCGAGGCCGGCTTATTTTGATCTCATGTGCATTTCGCTCGGATGGTTGAGATGAGCATCAGTTAAGTCTTGGCGAAAGGTGTTTAAACAGCGGTGGTTTTAGGGCACCTTAGCGCCCTAACATAGATCTGACTATTTGCATAATATCCTTGTGTGAAATGAAGTAGCCAACGCGTGGCTACATGTGTCGCCAGGTCTCCATTTAGAGAGAAAAGCATGGCATGTACCTTGCCGTTAAGTACTAATAGATGCAGAGAATGCGATTACCAGTAACGCGTTGAATTTCATACATGCGCCCATCTGAGTTTAAAATTTTTATTGAGGTTTGGATTCCTCTACACTGTTTTTATCAGGGATTGCGAATCCTTAGAAGTTAGATTAAACGCCTTGTACCGCGACACAGCGGTATAAGAGTTATTTTCGAGACCTCGAAATTCGTCTGCGAGAGGTCCTTTTACAGTTACCTAAATTATACCAGGAAAAACCAGGATTTGACATGTCGACGAGATGCTATGTGAGTTTATTAGGCGTTGTGTACCTTTTAGGGAACACCTGCGCTCAACTAATAACCAAACCAATGAGTACGTTATATATATATATATATAATAAAAACTGTTTACTTTAATTCTTTATAATTAGTAAAAATTACAAGAAGAATTTAATTTTAGGGTTCCGGGGTGAAATGACATCCTGCCATTCGACCGCAATTTCTTTGATTGCCATTGCACTGGTGAACAGTTCTGTTTGTGAACAAGCCATCTACTGGCATATGAGTTGGTACTTATCTGGATTGTTAGCAACCCTGGAAACACATTAGCTCCAATATATTATAAACACCAGCAAATTAGATCTAACGTGAGTTTGACCGAATTTACATAGCGTGCGCTTATTTAAGGTTTCATCCACGTAAATTTTCTTTTAACAACTGCGAAATTTATAGTAAATAAAAAACAGATTCTTCGAAATGCTATAAAAAATTAACGTGATGTGACCTATGATTTTCAAATCAACAATTTTGATAATAGTCGCAGCTTTAGCTAATGTAGATATATATTTGACTAATTAAAGTTCGATTAAGCAATGAATCGTTTAACTTAAGATGTGGGCAGCTTAGGTCGGATTCTGTCACACAGTCAAATCCGGCTAGTGGCGTTGTGGCATAGCTTATCCAGGCCCTTGTAAGGTAAGGTACACAGCCTAGTACCTAGCCTATACCTGTACGTTGGTACTAGCCGGGCTGGACCATGTATCTTATTTTAATAGACGACGTTGACAATTAGATCATATTTATTTAGTATTAGTATTAAATTTATTATTTTGACTCTTATCAATCATTTTCGGACCGAGTAGCTGGAGACTCGCCGTTTACCGTTAGAACAGCAGTAAACATGCCAGAAAATTACTTTTTGAACCAGGGATAACTACGACAAATAATTAGGTAAGCTTTACTGTTTGAAAATATTTCATTTAAGTTTATACCACAAAGATTAAAAAGATTTATTAAATTTCGAATAAATAAATGTTTGGTATTTGCCGTGATTTTATTTCATGTTGCCGGTACGCCAATTGTAGATGATATTTCCATATGGTACCATTATTGCTACCCATTCAATAACAATGTCTTTCTAGATTTTTCAGAGGAGTTATCTGTCAGACTAGGGAATGCATAAAACTAGATGAATAACGTGATGCATATGTGCTACATTTTGAAAAACATATTTTGGGAAAATATTTTACGCTATAATATGAAACATACTTTATTGTTAATTGGAATTGCGCCGCCATAGTAGTAATATGGCACGGAAATATCATGCCGGTTTTCTCATGATATAAGAAAACCCATAATTGACATAACATTAGAAATTCAGATTCAGAGAATGAATTAGCAGAACTGGACCTGAATCATATTTGCTTTTTGACCCTCGCCCCCTGACAGGTGGTCCAACCCCCACGCCGCGAACACATAGGCGGTGCCGAAGACGCCGCACCAACTCTCCCACTCCACCGAGCACCTGGCTACTTCTTTTGTACTTCGTACCTTGAGCAAGTGTGACCTGAATTGCAGCTATAAATTGTCTTTAAAAGATAAAAACTCTTTAGAATAAAATCCTATGCTATTATATAACATTGTGTCGAAAAACTATCTCTTAGTAACCAGTTAATAATAATATTTATCCCAGGATCGATTATAACTTGGAACGGACTAAAGTTAATATTTGTTTATTTCAGAATTTGCGAGTTTCTCTCAATCAAATACATCGTCGTAGCTACTCGAAAATCTTCCGTCGTCTGGAACAGATTCAAAGCCCCACGCGCCGCCTCGTTTTGCCGCGGCCATTGTTTTGGCCCGACACCGGGTCATACATTGCGGCTTCCCACGGCAAACGACGTTACAGAACGAACCTTCAGCTGGGTCGACCATGAGCCCGACAAACATCAGCATCGTAACCAGTGTAACAGTAAACGCTAATTTGCAATTGACCATTGTATATACTTAGATTTAAATGATAACTTAAATATTGATTGGAACCTTTAGTATTACAGATGGTGTAATTAGAAAAACTGAAATTATATACAACGGATCTATACGAGCCTGAGTTCTAATGGTACCAACTGTGAACTTGGTAAATTTATATGGAGGGCTAAGAAAACATCTCGCTAGCTGACGACCATCACACTTAGAAAAATCACTTTTCACCTATTTTATGTATATATTATCCCGGTAAGCTATTTATGTCCAAATGACGTGTTTACACAACCTGCAATGCGCTGTGCCTCCATCCAAACATTACACCGATATTGCAGTTTGTTAGGGACAGGAGTAGGCCGAAAATTTCAAGCTCTACTGTGCTCCTGTCTTGCTCCCAGTTGGGCCTGCTCGATGACGGACCGAGCAACGATTGCCTCTGCTCAAAGACTGATTGACCATATTTCAAATTGGAAAAGTTTTGGCACTAAAATTTTCGTAACATAATTTAGATTGTGTCGCGTTAGGCCGACAGTCGCGTTAGGCCGACAAAGTCAAATTTATAAGCTCTAACCGGCTGTTTTAAAGAGTCGCGTTTGGCCGACAGTCGCGTTAGGCCGACAAAGTCAAATTTATAAGATTGTGTCGCGTTAGGCCGACAGTCGCGTTAGGCCGACAAAGTCAAATTTAAGAACCTGTAACAGGCTACATTTAGCAAGTGGTGTTAGTGCTTATGCTTTGTTAGCAAGTGGTTTATGCTTAGTTACGGAACTTTTGTTTTCTAACTTAGTAAAACTAAATAACACATTTTCTCACGCATTCAAAACATAACATAATGCATCACTAACTGACGCATGGGACAATTATTCCGCTTCGATGAGTATTACACAACATATCGAGATAAATTAATTAGGTTGCTCGAACTAATTCGTTACTTATTTTCTGCATCGAATAGTCAGTTTTCCCCGTCGACAATCATTGCGTTCACTAATAAGTTTGTTCCACAATGTCTAGCTTGGCAGCTCCAGAGTTCATTCGTAGTAAGTATGGCAACTTGATTCTTTTATACCGAAGCGTATTGCATCGCGGTTTCTGCTATTCAATCATATCCGACTTTCAAAGTCTTTGCCCAAAACTATCCACCATTTTTAGTGTTTTGTTCCCCAACAGATCTAGAAGTGCTGCACTCAAGTTCTCAGACAATCATGGATGGAACATTTAGCTACAGACCTACAGACTTCAATTTTGCTCAGCTGTATATAATACACAGTTTCTGTTCTGGCGAAGCAGTTCCTGTTGTCCACGCGTTAATGCCTAATAGACAACAGGCAACCTATGAAATACTTTTTAATCTTATTCGGTCTCGGTTGTTAACCACCTATGGTTCCGTCGGATCAATTGCCGGAGGACACATAACAATGGACTATGTAGCGCGCAGCTATGAATGCAGCTGCTAATGTTTTCCCCGAAGCAAGAATACAAGGTTGCGTTTTTCATTTTGCACAGGCAATTAATCGCAACGTACAATCAAACGGCCTTACTGCTGCATACGAACAATCTGCCGTTCAAGGCCTTGAGCATCCTCAGTATTCAGTAGTTAAACAATACATTCGCCGGCTATTTGCACTATGCGTATTGCCCAAGTATTTAGTTCGGCCAACATGGGATCGTTTCCTGAGTACGCCGCCAATAACAGGCAACCAGCAGGTTGACAATAACTTAATTTGCTTTCGTGACTACTTTGGATCCAATTGGATGTGTACAAATTCACAAATTGGTTTGTTTAACCATTTTGACAATTCAGGCCCCTCGAACCACGAATCACTGTGAAGGCTACAATTCATCTCTTAGATCAAAATTCGGCCAACCACATCCGCGGACAACAGTTTTCCTTGTCAAGCTACAGGAAATACATCATTCCAAGCAAATTCGAATAGACCAACTTAAAAGAGGCGACCCTCCGGCTGCTAGGGGATCCTCGCTATGTCAAAAAATGATGCCGAGATTGAAGCTGCGAAGGTATCTTTTACATTCCGAGTGAATGGATCTCGAACGCTTCCGTGGTACTGACGCGTAGTGGCCAACTTATGGATCAAGAAATAATCTCATTCCTTGACTACGTACAGCACCGTCTTTAAAATAGGTAAGCCTATCTATACATGCATACGTAGTGTTATAATTTAAGTTGTCGGCCTAATGAGACTGTTTTAATGTTAAACACTTACAGTTGTTACTTTTAATTTGTCGGCCTAACGCGACTGTCGGTCTAACGAGACATGCATAACTAAAATTTTAGAAATTGTCGGCCTAACGCGACAGTACCATAATTTATGCTTGTTGCTTTTTCTATGCATTAATGTTGCGTCATTACACTATGTTTATTTATCACCATGAAAAACACCAAATTTATAATATTTATATTGCGTCATTTAAATTCTCAAGTTATTTCAGGCCATGTTTGCAGGTGAGACACAATTGGTTGACACAAATATACTTGACTCACACAGACATATGTTACCATGGAACACTAAAAATAACTTGTTGCGACAAAAGAAGTAAGTCGGATAAGAGTTCCCTGCCGCGTCTGCAGTATACGGTGTATACGCCGACATGATGCCTCATGATTGATGACCCAAGCCATTGCTCGTATATTAATGTTCAGAACTTTTGTATTTAGTGTCTTAAAATATGGTCATTAAGTGGACATCTATTATTCAAACCAAAATTTAACGTATATATACTATATACGACAGCTGACTATACTGTTTAGTCTCTTAAAACAGAGTTATTAAGTGGACATCTATTTATTCTTCAAATCTAAATCTATCGTTTATATACAACAACTAACTTATTTGATCACTTAAACCAATCTCATAAAGTGAACATCCATTTATTCTCCAAATCAAAATTTATCGCTTATATAGAACAACCAACTATGGTATTTAGTCTCTTAAAATAAGCTATTTATCTGTTTTAAGCTGGAGATTTTAGTAAAACTGGATGATTGGTTCCGAAAGAGCTCAAAATTATCTATATATTATTTTAAATCAAGTGAAACATTAAACAAGCAATGACATTGTGCTCAAAAAGTAACAATGTAATTAACTATCCAGACCTTCGAAGGCGCTTATAAAAGGTACATTGCGTTTTGAAATTTCTCGCGCTGCATAAGTTAGCTCCCACGTGTTACCAAAGTTATATCTAACTTAAAGGAACCTAAAAACTGTAAGCCTGTTATGAAAAAGCCAAACTACTAAAATTCCTAATCAATCTGCATCCTCAAAGAATTAGAGATGATGGGGCTAAGGCCTGGCAAGAAATCTGATGTCCAAGAAATAAGAACAAATAAGGACCCATAATATATAAAATAAGCAAGCAAATTTTTGGTTAGTGTGAAACGACAGAACACTTGGCGTTTCACCGGGTTTGTCAATACCTTGTTCATGGCACAAAATAAGAACTGGTACAGCTCGCATCTGGCACACTGGCTGTTGACGCGGAAAACCCACAATAATAATATTGATAAAAGACCAAGAACCATGGTCGCTTAAAATAAGATAAGTGAAGTTTGTTATCTAAAATTGCTACTTATATGATCACTATATGATGGTGAAGAAGGTTTCTGTAAACGGAAATATGTAAACCCGAAGCCGACTCTCTCGTTTTCGATCAAGGCCTGTGATTAGACATTGAAAAATTAGTCCCTTGAGTGGACCGCCAAAATGTAGACCGTACTCGGTAAGGGCAGCAGTTAGAATAAAAGCAGAATAGTTTCGGAACTTTTAACTACCATTTCGAAAAACGTACCATAATATTTATTTATTTTGTTATTTATATGCATCGCTGTTAACAGATTGCCCTTAGTGGCAAGTGTTCCAAAGCATTCGTGTAACTAGCAATTGGATTCCAGATAAATTGGTAATAAATTTTAGGACCACTTTCGAAATTCCAAACCATCACCAAAACCTAGATGCTACTACACGTTGACAGTTGCAGTAGCTATTCTCAACTTTAAAACATATGATCGAACAGAACTTTTTATCGGCTTGTAAAAACACAGAGCGATGGAGCCCACCCGGAGCTACCTGGGAAGGGGGAGAGGGTGAAGGCTCTGCCACTCCTGCTGCACCCTTTTAAGATAAAGAGAACTCTATATTCACTTTGCAATTGGTATATAAACCAAATTCAACCAATTGATATATTACAAAACCCCCTTTGAAACTCCTCCAGCCCCTCCTGCTTAATTGCTCTAGTTACGAGCCTGCAATAGAGATATGTTATCTGCCCCCCCGTCCTCCGAAGGAAAAACTGGCTGTAATTTTGAAGAACTGGTAACTCAGGTCGATAAACCCTATTTTAAAGCAGGCTTCAATGTTGCTACCTTTTCCAGAAAAAGAAATGCTCTATCTAGGGTTTATCTTTTGGCAAACTAAGTTATGTTCACACCTACTACATAACAGTCGCCGGCACAGCTAATTTTTCGCCCTATAATTTTAAGTATACTCGTGTACAATAATATAAATAACTTCACATGTTATGATAGAATCCATATCACATTAAAACGATGAGTGCAATTTCAGTTCGAATATTATATGCTTTTCGCTGAGAGCAATTCGAATTTAACTAAGTAAAATAAACATATATATTCCTTAGCGTAGCAAAAATTATGACACCGCGGAGACAATTTTTTGGCATGATCAAACTGTATTAATTATTATAGTTATACGCGGTGGGAACAAAATATACCCATCAGCGGACGTTAGCAGCCATAAATTACAAGGAAACCCTTTGTGAAGAGTAAGGCTTACGAATTTTCATCGCTATATGTCTCCAGGTTTTCGTGCTATAATATATGTACAGAGCTTCCGTGGTATACCGAATTTTATCCAAACATCATTATTTTTATCGGAGTTCAGAAAATTCTTGAAGCCAAAGCAGGAAATCCGAATTGCAACATTTACCTAAACTAACGAACGCTAAGCAGCATTCAGGCTTCACGTTACAAAGTCCGTGAGCACTGGTTTACTAACAGAACGTCAAAATGACAATTTGTCAGCGGCGTTTCAGAATTCAAGTCACGTCAAGTCACGATATCTGGTTAAAATTTTACATGGACAAATGAAACTGTACAAAAATCTATGAAGAAACAGATTGGTCTTTCAAATCAAGGCAGCCATAAGATTTATTGCAGTCAACATATGCAAATTTAAAACATTGAGCAATTCATTCGTTTTTAACTATCCGGTTGGGATTTGGCATGTATATGACATCGTTGCACCCTTGGGTACACCTAAAGTTTAGAAAGTGGTTTGCTACATGGAATGATGAACACTACGTCGACAAATGGTGACACCTCAGATATTCTGTGCAGCCCACAAACGTACGCCAGGAAACATGACAGCTACAATTTAGCGTAATAAATCAGAGGGAAATCAAAGTTGTTGTTGTTTTTAAGCGAATTAGCTCACAACATTTTAAGAATGCAAAAAATGTTATTATATATAATTTTTTTACTAAATCGCGGTAAAAATGAATCTCGTTATGTATCGCCTAAACATCTTTCGTCTATGGTTCTGCTGCGAACAATTTTATTTTTTGAAGTACTAAAAATTAACTGACTGGGACGGTTTCACAATGAGTCGACAAAAGTTTATAACTAGTGCGTTAGCGCAGTTCTACTATTGTATTATATAATTTCGCGAAACTATTGCAACCTTAAGCTTCAATAGAGAAGTGACTGCTTGCAGGCCCCTACGTATTTAAAACGACTACCGCATGCGCACTATGCTGTATTGATTGAATCACACCAAGCTACAGGCCCTCTAATGAACACATATATTCCATTCTTTGTTCCTAAAATATCACAAAATTGAAAATGTTAACCTTTCAATTTATAGCAGTTGAACTAGTGGATATCGGTGATAAAAATTTTTTAAGTGTCTTAACAATTATACCACGTTTTTTGTTTCACGTTTTTTGCGGAAAATCAAGCGATAAAGGCAACTATTCCTAAATTTGTCAAAGACAAATAACGTCAAGAGCATCTTGGCGTTCTCGTTAACTAACATTGCCAGCAGATTCCACGTTGAGATTGCTGTTTTGGCAACATTATATTCATAGTCTTTACGTTTGGGAACGATAATAATGTGAGACGCCAGGTTAACAAGATGGTACGCTTGGATCGTTGAGTTGGCCAGATGCTGCGCTAGAATCGTCGCGTTATCCATACGCAACGCTGGAATCGTTTGGTTAGCTAAGAACTATGTTGGGATCGTTGGGTTAGCCAGATGCTACGCTGGATTCGTTTGGTTAGCTGGGTACTACCTTGGAATGGCTGAGTTTGCTAAATCCTAAGCTAGGTTCTCTGGATTAGCTTGATACTACGTTCGGGTAGCTGGGTTTGCAGCGCCGTTTTAGCGTTTTCAGTAACTACATTTTGCGAACGTATTATTGAAGCGCACAGCAACGCCAATAGTCATTGCCATGTGGAAGATGCGAGATATAATGCGCGACTAAACTTAAGTTGACCCCGCTTGCCATCCTATTTTGCGATTCCCGAGGTGGAATCCACATCCATTGTTACGGAACAAATAGGATAATCGATTTGGTTGTATCATTTGCGTATCGTTAGATAAATTCTAACAGCTAGACAGGATGTCGTTTCAAGTTGGAGCCAAATTGGTATATCATCGTGATTTGTTCCTTTTTGCATGACTTTTTGTCCAACTCACATTATGCAACTATGTTTATTGTATATTTCTGCAACGAACATGCACGTGGTTGTGATTTCGCTTCTTGTGATGGATTATAGTTATAGATTATACGTAACTATATCAATATTTTCTTTCAGTTAACGCAGTATAAATACTTTCGAGTCCTCACTCAGTTTCCACTCGATTTGTAAGCTGGATTTCTATTAGTTTTGTCATCATTGATTATTCAAATGTGTTAAATTTATATTATTTCGATTTAGCAAGTTCGGTGGCGATTTTCTTTAAAAATCGATCTTTTCTCGTTCCAAGCGGCAGATACGGAATTTTTTCGAGTATAACGGTGTCGCACTTTGGTTATTTGAATGCGGGGTAATGTTAAATAGTCGCCCAGTAATATATCAGAAAAAGCAAAAACGCGCCGATATGAGCAATCATGAAGCAGAAATGTCCGCCAAAATTACGTTTAATAACATCTTTAAGCGTTGGTCGTTTGAGTGACGCGTGGGACACAATGCGCCCGCGCTTGGCCGTGGACCGCGGAGTAGCTCCGGCGTTATCGGCGCTCCCGTTGCCACCGCTACCGCCTGGTGTACGAAGCATTTCGCCTTCCTGAAAATTAAAAAATAAATCCATGAATAAATGTGTAACGAAGCCAGCTGACTCAGATGTACCCAGCTGCGAATGATTCTCCAATTTTTGTCAGAAACGTTCATGGTCGAATATTTTGCCCAAACATATTAATTTCGTTCCTCAAAAAATGCTAATTAAACACATGAGTGCCTGCAAGACAGTGGCGCAGCATGCCAGAAGAAGGGATTCGGGCGACTCTCTACTTTTCGATAAAACGAGCCTGTTGCGATAACCACCTACTTTTGAGTAATGGAGGTTATCGTATTAGAGACAGAGTAAATAAGCTATTAAAATGCAAAAATGAGCCTTTGCGTCCTATGAATTTCCCGTGATTTTCAAAACGAGATATGGATTGATACTGGTTCAGTACTGTTATTCCATTCTGTTTGCTCTCAAATCTTTTGGCGTTTACCACTTCATCTGTTTTGCTTGAGAAGCAGACTACATCGGATGTTATTAATGTAATTTGCGACAATAATCTCACCAATCTGGAATTTCGGGACGAACGAATAACAAATTGAATAATGTACAGCTGAATAATTCGCTATCATATCAGCACTCAATGTCCTGCAGTCAAACAAAATGTCGGAGCAATTTTCAATTCTCAGACAAAGAAGTGATTCCAAAAAAATTAGGAGTTAGTTTTTACCAACGTACTCTTGAAAATCCAATTATGGAAAAATTGCTCAAACTTAGAGATGTCACAGTGCTGAATCCTGTAATTTTATTCTAAGCCGTGTCATTAACTGCAGTCCGGCGTAAAATTTATTTCTTTCATATATATGTATATATAAATTTTTGCCTAAATCGGTTCAAACTCACCTCACCCACACCAGCGTAGACCGCTTGACGGTACTGCGATGCGGTAGTGCGACAACCGAGTCGAAATATTTCTTCAACCGCAGCGATTACGATCAGAATGAAGCAAACAAGGCACCACAAATCCCAGCGATTGAACTGTTCACGCGGCGATCCCGCTCGACTGCCAAACTCCCACTGAAAAGCAAAACAATATAGTTTTATTAATTTTGTGCTCCTTTTTAGTTAGAAAGAGCACCGTTTGCGTGTTTTATCTTATAGTTTATCTTCCGACTGAACCACTGTGAACACAAATTTGATATCGATGCGAAACTAATTTATATCTGCGACAATTGGCTAGAATATAGGTAATCACCTGCTGCCTCATCGTTAAAAGTAGGTAAAGCAGGCATAAGTCAAACAACAGAAACGCTGTTTTAATCACTAAAGGAAAAATGCCAAACGAACGATAACCGAAATGTAGCATCATGGCGTTGTTTTTGTTCATTTATTCCGTGCTTAATACTAGGTGAGCAGATGATCGATCGGTTAACACTTTCCAGCGTATACTATTGTGCATTTCGTACAGTGTTGAAAAACTTTTATCGCGACGGCAGAGTGAACCTGGATAGTTTTGGTGAGAACCTTACACGTTATCTATTATATATGCTATTTAGCAGCATTCAGAAAACTCACAAAGCGAGCGAACAACAGCGTACGTGCAAATGCATGCAACACGACAACATCAATGCACGCTATCACGTACAATGCACTCAATACAGGCTGGAACAGGCATACGCGGTTAACAGTTACGCTAAAAGTTAACGCTATTTCGATTGTGATGCTCCGCGCATAAACTATTTAGCATTGGTTAACTGACTATTGCATTAACATATTTAATATTAATTAATATAATATAAAAGTTAATTTAACAATTAATATTTAGTATTTGAAGTATTTGTAAAGTTTGACTCAAAGCTAGAAAACTACAGATTTGACAACAAGTGATGTAGATCAAAGTAGTAGCAACTATTTTTGATTCATAGTTTGTATTTTATGGCTGACGCCTCTGGGAAAAGTTAAAACCTAAAATGTCTGAGATTCCATACAGTCGAAATAACAAGCTTTTGAATGGCTGTAGGTTTTTGAAATTTCGGGCAGAAAATCATTGTAGAAGCGCAAGCACAAACCAAGATGCATAATTATATGTTATTACGGGACAAGTAAAATTATTACCGTTGAGTGTTTACCCTAGGTGTACGCAGACATTAACTCAGCCATAAAACTATAATCCTTTTTGAGCTTTACAGCAAATATTAACTTGTGCATTATAACAAAGCAGGGTATGGCATGAAAATGGATATCGACGACAGGCAGTTACTTGCAAATCACAGCTAGGAAAGGACAGAAATTTAACAAAATGTATTTTTTTTCATTTATTACTGAATAAAAATTTATCGTACTATAGATTATCCTGTTACCTAGCTGCAATATGCAGTGGTAAAATGCAATGTTTATGGCAGCGCCTATAATAACACTAGATCCGATTGACTTAATTTCATCAATTTTTTGCTATTAAATACGATCACATAATAGCACATACAAAGGAAATTATTCGCCTGTAAATCTCTCTATATGTAACCAGGAGTTGAACAAACCCCGTTATTTTAGATCAAAATTTCTATTCAAATTTAATATATTTTGTCTTTTAACTTTCCATTACATCGAGCTATACACCGGAAAATGGCTATTGTATGCTTCTGGACCAATTATTACTTGGAAAACGGTAATAAATTGCTCAACAATGTTCGTGTTTATTGCTAATTTCACATAGCAAGCTATTGAATTCCTCAGTCTTACTTAGACGACACCCGCAAACATTTATAAATTAATTGACATGGCTAACCCAACGGTGTCAGCGCAGCATCTAGTTAAATTCGTTCAACACAGTGAAGCTTTAGGCGAAAACAGGTGGTAACGAAATGCTTGAAAGACCAGAGCTTTTTTTTATAAAACTACCATCACTCGTGCATTTAAAATATTTAAAGTTAAAATTGAAAATTCGGATAATTTTCATGAGAAAAGGCTCATCATTTTGTCGCGAATTGTTTGGCTTGCAACCACAGCTGTGCCAGCCTAAAGCTGCGTTCATGTTGTCCGATAAAATTTGGAGCTAAAACAAAACAGCATTGAATCTGAATAGAATTGTCTTATTTTTGCTCAGGCCAAAATCTGAGTTTTTGAACGCTATTCAACATTTTGTACCATTCACTACTAGCAAATAATAAAGCAATACTGAATAAATTCGAAAAAAAATTTGTCAATCACGTTGCAAACAACGTATTTCGCTTTTGAAGCAATGCTATTTAACAAGTTTACCTAATAAACTTTTTTTCAGATACTATTAAAATTTTGAATTGAATTTATGGTCGTATACATATTATTCTGATGATCGTCATTTGTGGACCATGTCTGAACTTGAGCCATACTGCAGCTATTGGACGAAAATTTGGACATGGCATGGCAATATCTACTGTAAACGTGCAATGGTAATGACCTTACCTACATTATAGCTGTAATGGTAGTGACTATGTTTACATGGCGAGTGGAATGGTGACAACCACATCTACATTCCGCGCCCTTCTATAGCAACTACACATACATTGTGCGTGCACAGGTAGCTGCCATATCTAGATTGCATAGATAATCTTGTACAGACGTGATGAAGATGCAGCAGCTACAAAATCACACGCGACCTAAATATTTTGACTCACGAAATAAAAAATATGATTGCTTGCTACCATGGCTCTTACATAGTCACTATCATATTATGATAATGTAGCTCTGGTCACTATTTATTGCATGCAAATTGTATACGTTGCATTGCCGGCTACTGTCAACGATTTTCGTGGAATAGATGCAATTATACGCTTAAAGTGGCCACCAATTGCTTACATGTTAATGTAGTCATGGTCTTCAGTACTATGTATTCGAGCACAATTTAGCTTAGTAACCAACCAGAAACAGAATCATTCCCGAGCATGCCATCAGTGTGAATATCCTCGTCGGATTGGTGTTGATTGCCGAAAAGCCAGAGAACCACGAGAGTAGAACGACAAACGATGTCGGTAGAAACATCGAATAAATGTAGACGTTATAATTGTGGCGACTGGCTGTGACTTTGAGACGCATAGCGAGGATGACGTCTAAAACTGCCAGGATATATTTTAATAAGCCCCGGCTAATAGTGAGAAAGCGCTTGGAATAAGCTTAATGATTTCGAAAATGTTGTTTTTGTAAAAAACAATGATCTCTTATGAATAGGTGGCAGTATGACTGGCTTTGATCATACATGCTCAATGTCCGAGGTTCCAGAGGGTACCCTGGGCTTTGTTGGTAGGAAGGGGGTCAGCTGGCCGCCATGGTGGTGCCTTCGGCGCCGGGAATGGGTAGCTGCATAGGGTCTTCTCGGTTAGCCCCAAGCTAGAACTTGGTCAGTTATGAAGATACCGCTGAAATTTTTATATCAATCGGCTTAGCTTGACGAAAATATAATTTCAGCCACATTTTAAAAGTTGAAGCTACTTAAACTGCGCCGTCTACTATCCTCTTTTGACACTATGCATCAAATCTGTTAGAGAATAAAACAAGAATTTCAACAGCCAATTCGAAATTGAAAAATTTCCGCTCGCGAACACAAACGACTGATTACAAAACAGGGTAATTTCTGTCCGCTTATTAATGATAATACGGGTAGTGCGCAAACCAGTGGCGGCAGAGGCGGAGGGGCCGGGGGGCGTTTCCCCTCCTCCCTTTTAACCCTTTCATGCCGGAATTGATTTGTGTATCGTGTAATGTTTGACAAACTCAAGCCCCCGCCGGGGATCGAACTCGGAACGTACGGGTGAAACTTGTGTACGCAAACCATTGAGCTATTTGGGAGCTGTCGCTCGGTTCCTTAAGGAACCTCACAACGTGAATGAATAACAACGCACGTTCAAACGTACGACATACGACAAACTCAGTAAACGCAACGACTCGCAATGTGCATTTGGTCCATATGGACCTAGCCGGCATGAAAGGGTTCAGATGCAATTGAAAGTGTTCCCCACTCTTGCAACATTCCAGTTTGAGTATCCCACTCTTTCTAATGATGCCGTATTCCTTCCTGAGTTAGGTAATGCTGAATCTAGTTTTGACACAGGCCAACTTCGACTCACGCATTTTGATTGCCACCGACCACTTCTCGAATTACTTGTTATATGTCAATGCGAACGAATGCATGCAGTTATACTATTTTTATACCATTAATTATAAATTCTTTGGTGCTTGCTTGTTTTGATCTTTTGATTGGTTTTTTGTTTTTTTATATTGTATATTATTTATTCGATTTATGCGTTAGGTTCTATTGATGAAGTGTAAAACAGTATATGTTCAAGCGCGTTGTTAGAAATTTGTTTCGTGGAGTTGAACAATTTTGAACCAAAGTTTTTTTGTGTGACAACTAAATCAAAAACTCTTTTAGACACATATGTGTAAGCAATATAGCACTTGGATGAAGTGCGGAGTTATGGAATTATATATGGTATTGATTAGATTAGAAATATTATCGACTATTGGGTAGCTAACTGGGTACAAAATTGTTACAGCTGACATAGCATTTGTCGTGCAGCCAAAAAAGGATCACAGTGATTTTATGCTCAATTAATGTCCGCTAGCACCCAGGTATAAGCCAACAGTAATAATTTTGAGCCATGACAACTTTAGGGGCCGAAGTATAATGCGTAAACTATGACGCAAATTCGGCTATATCATTTATTACTCCAGTCAATTCATAATGATTTCACTGATACTATTGATATGAATGCTGTGATGCGCGATTTCATTGAAGCTAATGATCGACGGCGTGATTTCTTCGGGACACTGGGCCAATGAAAGATGAATTTTTCTGTCATACGATGTCAATATCGGTAAATTTTCTGTTTGTAAAACCAGAAATAATCACTTAATACAAATAGTTTGCCAGAACCGTAAGGGTTTCTCTGTATGCTAGTTTACTGGATCAAGTGCGACGCATTATGATGTTCGCACAAAGCGTTGCCCCCACCCCCACTTTTCTTAACGTTCCGCCGCCCCTGGCGCAAACAGCATATGTAATGTGTAGCTTTTAAACCCTAAATCAGGGAATCCTCGTTAGATAGTAAAATAAAAATCTAGCAGTTCAAATGTCAAACGGTTACTAATCGGTTACATGCTTTTAAAAACGTTAATAGGCAATACTTTGTTTGTTAACATTTTACATAGATTGCTCAAAACAACAATTTTATATTCAATTGGATGGTTGGTACGCCTAGCAAGCTTTCGTCAATCGGTAACGACAGAAGTAAGTTTACTGATGAATTATGCCAAAAACTTTTTTTTTCGACTATTTCCGGTACCCCATAGCACAGAAAATCTTAAGAAGATTTGTTCACACTAAATGTTTAATTTTGTATATCTTTGGGACCGCATTAACGAGCTAAATCCAATGGTGGCACAAATCCGCTGAATCGGTTCACAGGTTAAGAAGTTAGTCCTAATTATTGGAAACCTAAGACTAAGCTTAAATCGTTAATCCATGAACCTATTCAAATAATTTTACTTTACTACAATTCGACTCAGGTTGTTAATGCGTTCCGAATGATGTATAAAATATACATTTATTGAAAAACAATTGTTTTCACGAATTTTGGGTAGCAAGTGGGTTAGACCATTGGGAACCCAAAATATAGCAAAAAAGTTTTGTTGTAACTGTGGCCGAAATGGGTATTTTCTGAGCCTTCTCGTAGAGTTGTCCGTAATGGCGCCAAAATTCTATCTTCTAAATCTTATCTTCTGTGTTATCTTCTAAATTATCCCTTTTCGGGCTATGTAGGATAACCGAATAGATCCGCGTCGCCTATGCGTCTGGGAGGGGGTTGCCTCCGGGGGAGGGTGTATGGCGCCTCAGTTGGTAACCCTATCCTATGCTCCCCCACACCCTATGATATACAAAGAGCTTAGCGAAGCTCGCGCATGTTACAAATATAGAATTTGTTTAACTACGCGCTGCAAACCACAAAATCCAACTAGTAGCTCAAATTCTCAAAGTTGCGGTTTGCAGTTTTTTTAATAAATGTAAAACACTTTACTTAATGAATAAATTTGCTTACTTATAGCTTTTTCAATAAATCAAGCAATGAGTCAAGGGGGAACGTTTTGTTTATAGCCACGTATGCAAGTCAGTTAGCTTGACCGGAATTACTGTTTGATTCATTAGGAATCATAGCAAAACAAGCTAATATAATATATATAAACATACACCGCATGAATTTTTTTCGTTTTGGCGCCTAGCAAGAAAATTATCAATTTCGGAGACGCAGTGATAATTTTTGTAGTAGATTTGACTCAACTCGACTGGTGGGATTAAAAATTTATTTATGGCAAAAAATTATTTCGATTTTTCGTTGGCAATTGGTACCAAAATCGAAAAATGTATCTATGTAAATTTATCTTTGGAGCCGCATTGGCCTGATTTGTCGATAGCAACAAAAATTAGATAAATTGGTTTAAATCTTAGGGACTTTGGGTTAGCGTAAGACAATAGGGTTAGATATTCACAAAAGTGGGTGCAGCTGCGGTTCGAATGGGAAAAGTTATAAATTTGGTGATTTTTAAAAGTGTTCTGTACTAAATGGTCTATTTGTACCACAAAACAATCGAAAACAAAGACTCAGTCATAAATGTGGTTAAAATGCATATATATTTGCGGCACCATACCGTCGTGCTGAGTCGAATTCCACTAAAATTATTGGTGTATCTTCAAAATAGTACTGGTACGATGGGCTAACCGAAAAGACCACATTGCACAGGGAGCTGCGCTAAAATGGTTAAGAAACATTAACTCAAATCTCACTGCTGTCTCCAATTTTGCTTGTAGAACTTCAGATTTTGGCAATCCAGTCGTGATGTGTTTTGCCTAAAACTTTTTTCACAGGCAGGTTGTGTTATTGTAATAGCAGAAAACAAGCCAACAGATGAAAATGTTCTGTACACTTGTTTTGATGATATAATTGCGTAGTTCTAAGTTTTAGCCACATTTTGGGCTGAAGACTTTAAAATTGCTGAGAACGTAATGCCAAAATTTACGCCGAGGTTTCCTGACAAGTAACAAAATAAATATATTCACAGACTGTAAAGCTTTCAAAATTTTATTGAACACTGAATGGCTTCAGGTTCAGCTGGGGATCGTTTTTGAACATTGCTTAATTTGGAAGTATTAGACGCTATATCGTAAACCCACAAAGACCGAAAATGTGGGCAGCTATTTGTTTAAACACTCTGGTATTTCTTTGCTGGGTTCCGAAACCGTAGTACCATTGAAAACGTGTCATGCGGGTTGACTTCTTTTGATCGAAAAACATATCAATATTTTAACATGTTAAGGTAAATTCTTCTGTCGCACAGATTTCAGCAGACCTCGACGCCATCTAACGCGGATAAAGGTTTAGTTTTGATTGTTTGAAATCTGCAAGTTGCATTTTGTAAATTTACCGCAAATAGCGCCTCAGCAGACGTCGATGCCATCTAACGTGAATAAATGTTTAGTTTTGATTGTTTGAAATCTGCAAGTTGCATTTTTTAAATTTACCGCAAATAGCGCCCCAGCAGACGTCGATGCCATCTAACGTGAATAAATGTTTAGTTTTGATTGTTTGAAATCTGCAAGTTACATTTTTTTAATTTACCGCAAATAGCGCCTCAGCAGACCTCGATGCCATCTAACGATTGTTTGAAATCTGCAAGTTGCATTTTTTAAATTTACCGCAAATAGCGCCTCATCAGACCTCGATGCCATCTAACGTGAATAAATGTTTAGTTTTGATTGTTTGAAATCTGCAAGTTACATTTTTTAAATTTACCTTAAATAGCGCCACAGCATTCAATTACTGACCAATATAAATGCATACCAATAGCTTTTCGGATCTTTCCTGCAAAGTGACTGAAGTAAATTCTCTACAGGCAGCTTGAGCAATGAATGATGAAGCAGGAACACCTTACAGACAATAATTTCCGCAGTCACTCAGCTAAAACAGTTTTCCAGAATGGAAATCATTGATGTGCCATTTGATGTAAACATACCTTTTTCGCTTTCGCGATCTGAGTAACCGATGCGAAACTTATTACGTTTGTCATTTTTCACGTCCATATCGACAATTTTTGACATTGTGTAATCTAGAACAAAATTTGATGCTAAAACTATTTGATAACTAATTTTTCTATCACAGCCATCGGGATGTGTGTTTGTTGTTGCCATTTGTCAGACTTACGTTCATAAAACGTCATATTAGCAGTTGTCCGATGATTAATTTTTAAACCAGACTTCTGAAGTCCACTTTATAAATGGTCTCCTTTAAACTGAAGCTATAACATTTGTCCTAAAAAATTAACTCACGTGGTCTTTATACCTGAAAAATTACCGAGTGCTGCAATTGATTAGCACCCACAAATTGTCAAATTACTGGGTAATCACTGTGTTGTGCGACCTGTGGTCAGAAAATTATTGGGTTCATCGAATTTTGCAATACCCACAAATTTTCAAATTTGTTTTAAGAAGCGCGCACCAAGCTTTTATCGCCCCTTCAGTTTTTAAGTGGCCGATCTGTTATCATCTCAAAAACGTCTCGGATTTGCCGAACCGCATTTATGGGATGTAAAGAAATTGTCAGTATAGATCGATCTCATTTAAATGAATTATGAGATCTATCACTGTTCAATAGGATTAAACATTTCCATCAAATCGCACAGACCTGAAGTGGCAGTAACAAATATTTGGGCATAACGAGAAAAGATAACATTCATGATCGTTTTTGATAATGCTTTTAACCAGATTTGACGAAGTCGTTGGCGTACGGTTGTGGATTACATGTAAACACCGCAACAGGCGACAGAATTTTACCATTCAGCTAATTGTCTCCTGGCTTTTTACAACACCGCACTATATTTTAGATCATATTTTGGCACTGAAGCTGAAATATTACCTACGTAGATGTTGTTTCATTCATGGTAATTTGTTTAAATTATTTTTAGGTTTGTATCGCTTCTAAACGTAACATAACTATGCTTGACTTGACAGACATTTCGAATAAACTTAATGCACAGTGGTCAACAAAAGCTAATTTATTACATTCCGAACCCTATCCCTTTCAACTGAGTTATTTCAGAGCTGTTGCTCGGAGCTTTAAGGTTCTTCAGAATTCAGTGAGACTTGAGCGCAGTAATATATTTCACTGGAGCCTGTGCTATAAGTGTACATATTAGCCGTCAACTGAACAGATTCTGAATAGAATTGCTAACATTGAGTGTGATGCAGTTTTAATTTGCTACAAATTTGTAACAATTTCGCAGATAAAAATATCTCATTTTTCCAAAAATTCAAAAATTGAACTTTCTGGTGGGAAGCGGATACTCGGCAGAACACAAATGCTTTGATTTTCAATTATTTGGGAATTAAAAAATTTTAAGATAGAAGGGCCCCAAACCAGGTGCCATTAGGGAGGAAGAGCGGTTACTTTCACTGAACCATGTTATCCGTTATCTGTTGGGGCCCCACACCTAGAAGGCGCGCGAGAAATTTTAGTATAATCCATCATTTCCGATAAGATGCGTGCGCCAGGTCCAAATTATGTCACGCGTCCAACTCAAATAGTTCGGGTGAACTATAGCTTAGCTGGACTACTATGGTACATTTATATAGCTCATCTAGTCTTAATGTGACAAACAGTGAGCTCAGCTAGGCTCTGCGTGACATACGGAGCGTCGGGCTGAACTGTCAATTGAGAAATTATATTTAGTAATGTGCTTAGTGTAATAGCATTTTGTTCTACAGTGTTTTCACACTAATTCTAAGTTATATATTTGGTTTTAATATAACAATTAACGTTTTAAGCCGTATGCCGCTTTTGGAGCATTATTTAGATACGTATAGTAAAACGTAATGTTCGCGGACTACATAGTCTCTGGCTTAAGTTATAGGGCTCAGATGAACGCCTCGTGACAAAAGCACAGTCCGGCTCGACACTCGATGACAAATACATAGCCTAGCTAGGGTATTCAAAATTTAAACAGTCGAGCTGGACTGTATGCGTGACATAGTAGCTAGCCCATTTGAACGTGTGACATAATTAGGACCATGCGCACGCATCTTATTGTAAATGATGCATAATAAACAAAATTATGAAGAAAAACTTGGGAAAATGTTAACATTTATGAAAAAAATTGGGGAACAATGGAGGAAATTACTGGCTAATCCCCTGCCGCACAATCCCGCTGTCACCATCTGCTCCTTAATCCGACGAAACCTGGGCACTTATGCCTCTATATGCGGTGGATGCTTGCGGCTATTTTGGTTTGGTGAACGCTGCGAAAAATGAAGAATTCGCAAACTGTAAATGCATTCTTAACAAGCGAAGTCTCTGTTGCATTAAGCAATCTCTAGAAATATGTTACATGAAAATTACATCTTTAGCTCTTTCCTTCTTAAACCGTAGCGTATTTAGCACCATCTTGAATAAACGTTTGCTCAAACCGCCGATTTAATCCCTTTCGCTTGTGAGCGAGCCTTGTATACTAGCCGCTATGCTATACAGGAGATTTGCTATGTTCCCTAACGAAGCTAGCTAGCGAAGCGAGTGCAAACGCACACCGAACGACAAACTCGACAATCAACTCGTCACGCAATGTACACTGTGACAAATGTGTCAATATACGAAGCAAAGCAATAACGAAAACGTATAATTAAGATAATTAGGAGAGAGTACCTACCTTACTACTTCTGAATTTCTAAGCACAACAAACAAAACTTTTCTTCGAAAAATTTTAGCACGTAATTTTTTGCGATCCGAATTTTTTTCGTTTCATTTCCTAACAGAAAATATATTTTGCCACTGTTTGGTGTGGATATTAGTTTCTTTCGAACGTTAATCCCGAAAACATAAATATACCTTTTGCGGGCTAACGCGAAAAAAATCGACATATATCATCAGGCTGACATTGACCTAGACTTCCAGCCGTCATGAATTCACATTTGAAACGCTTCAACAATATACGCTTTACAGCCTTGTTTGCGAATGTTACGGCAATGTTGCAAATTTGTGTCTGCGAAATCCTAATATCTACATATAATATCGCACAATGTTAACGCTGGATATACTTTTATGTGGAGCAAGTAAGATGTTGGCCGGTTCCTATACATTTAAGAAACAGAACTGAAGCATTTTACCCATCGATGTCAGCAGAGAGTCTAGAGTAAACTGTTGAATATATCCCAAAACAAAAACAGCAATTCTGAAGTACACCCTTCTCAAAATTATAAAGTAATTTAGCTATGGTCACATAGCTAGTAAGAGAACAAAACTTGTAAAATATGCTACTCATTTTTATTGTTTTGTTTTTTTTTGTATTTTTTGGATACAGTCCATCCGTTACATATATATTGTTCCACTTTGCGACCGGATTTAAAAATGCCTTATTATCGACTTTCGGTACATGTTTTGAAATACCTGAATACGGGTGCTAAAAGAACCTGAAAACCACCTACTTGAAGATACGTAACTGAACGAAGTAC
>JASANE010015111.1:0-27170 GCA_030248225.1 Trileptium ribeirensis
TTGGAACACTCGTCCCCTCGTTAAGCTTTGATCTTTGTCAATAAACTTTGTATTTTGACACACCGAGTACCGCCTTGTTTTCACCGAGACGACAGGGAGTTTTTCTTTTCTGGTTTATCCGCATGGACGAGCAGGCACTGCCCGTCATGGCTTGTGGGCGAGAATGGCACAAGCACTGGCGTGCAGGGCCTTCTGTTTACTCTATCCCCGCTCTAATAAAGTAATCGGATAACGCAAGTGAAATTTTATTAGATCATGACTGAAACTCAAAATTTGTTAGAAACACAGTCGTTCTAAATGAGTTAAAGTCTTCACTGGTCAAAGTACCAGTACGCTTGCTTAGAATTTACTGATAAGCGCAGGCCACGCCAGTGATAACCCGACATTAAACACTCAGGGCTCGTCGGAACCCTGTGGGGGCCACATAGGCCAATGCTCTAACACGGAGCATACCGCGACCTTAACTAGGTAACTCATCTTGAGCTTCAAATTACTAGGGAAACTTTCACGTTTCATTTCAACACTTATCACGCTAAAATAGAACTTAACAACTTCCGTTGAGTCTAAGATAGGGAATAGCGGCTAAGCTCCATGACCTGCGAGCAGGTGTCGGTGCTAGCCTCCCTGGGGGACCTCAGAAATCATACCTGATACTAGACACGTGCGCAACCCTTCGGACGGGGTCCGAACACACCCCGTCAAGCGCGCCTGCGGCCTGCTAAGCTGCGTAGTTTCTTGGGTCTGACCAAGAATAGGTTCAAAATTTAGTATTTACGGTCCACCCTTGAGGTTACGATAGCCGGGGTCGTATGGGCATGGTGTTAGGAAGTTGCACCATGCAGCTGCGTCACCGGTTATTACAATATTTACAGAGTTTTAAAATTGTCTCTGTCTATGAGAGTTGTCTTGATTTGAAGAACCTCTGTCTTACCATCTTTAAACAGCAAGATTACGTAAGAATAACGGACGAGACGTTGGGAAACAATAGCCGAATTTCAACTTTCAGGCTCTATCAGTAGGTACAATATTTCTTTGTTTCAGAGCCGCTATCGGTTTACGAAAGCCAATGCTTTCCGAAAATTTCCGAGTTTTTCCATTGGGCAATTTAAATGATCTTGGAGATCAGCCGAAACCCCGAGCGAGATAAAACTGTCCGTGATTTTACGGTGAGGGAAACTTGTACGTAGAAATACATAAACTTTATTCGAGACTCCGTCTACCGCCCAGAATACTTGAATCATTATGTCTTCGGCAACGCGGAGTTAGGTCGAAATTATACGGGTTATATAAATGTGAACAAAACGTAGAGTTAAGAAAATTAGGCAATGAGGCCCGACTTTATAGCCGAGAGTTGGCCTCTGGCCATGGTTAACATCTAGCAGAAAATTTTTAAGCTGTTTAAGCTGAGTCAATTTCGTGGATAAATCTGTAATAGGATTTTGTGTTTTTCTGGTTCTATTTTCTATTTGTCCGATAAATTATGCATATATTAATTATAATTATTGCCAACGTCACTCGTGTTATGCATATATGGCATGTATTCGTTCATAATTAGGCATTTATCAGGAATTATTTTGCAAAATCGAGTAACGAACCACGTTGATAATTTGCTTTGCGAAAGCAATAAATTAGTGGTGCTGACCGTCAATACAAATTGCTTTAATTATCCATGCCCCCAAAATGCAATGAGTTTTAATATAGTATTTAGTAAAATCGTGTTATGCATAACTGATTACGAACGGAGTAGTAAGCTGCAGAAAAGTGTCTGGATATCACAAATTCCAAATGTACCGGTGGTCCACCTAAACCAATAGGAAATTTCTCGGCGAAAGAACCTAAAATCAAAAAGTCCATCTTGGTAACCCAAATTTACATTATAAGGCACCAGCCACGGTTCTGCAACTGGATCACGGGTACATATGAAACGACCCGAATAGAATGAGGACACACAGAATATGCACCAAAACCAATACGCTTTTATATACGTGAGACCCGAGTATGGCGCCCTAGCTTATACAAATAAGTGTATATAAGTTACACGTGAACTCGCAGTATTCGGAATTTATTTTTACAGGATATAATTTTTCTGATGAACCCTCTCAACTGTGCATTCAAAAGTCATTCTGTCCATTCATAGGGTCATGGAAGAACGATGTGAAGCGCGGTTCAACTCAAATTTGGCATAGGTTTAGGAAGGATTTTTGTCAAAACCTATCCTAGGGCCGAGATCCAGCGTCTAAAAATATGTCGCGTCTATGGTAAACTTTGAACAAATTATTGGGTGCGCGCTTATGGGTTTTAGTGAAAGCACCAAATTTATTTAGGTATAATTTTAACTCAGTTTCAGGCATCGGAATGCAGGTAGCTGAAATTTCGTCTCTTTTAGGAGCTTGGGATGACTAATTTCAGTTTATTCAGTTATTATCACCTCCAATACTTAGAGCCTAGTTGGATATTTAGTAAGCGTACAAAAATTCAAGGCACCATGAGCGCCCAACCTTTTGAGATTAAGGACAGACCTGGAAAGAAGCGTTTGGTCTCAGATCTCGCGACACAAAACAGTCAAAATTTTTAGCGACTCGAGCGCTGATGTTTTGGTATTTTACCGAATTTTGCACTGATTCATCCAGGAGAGAGGGGATTATAACAGCCTGATGCGCCGGAAGTCCCTCTTCATGGTGGTCTCACCGATTCTCCTGTGAGAGGCATGCGGATCCCCCTGAATCTGCGCAGCCCCATCCCTGACCATACCTGAAACCCCCACTCCCCCATGAGAGGAACGCACGCAAAATTTCGCCATAAGAAAAATTTTGGGGCAAAATAAGCAAAAATTAGGAAAAAATGGGCAACAATTGGGGAAAATTGACAAACATTGGCAAAAAGAAGGGAAAATTCCCCAAACAGAGTTAAATTTGTAAAAACTAAGAAAAATTTTCAGTCCCATAAAATTTCGAAAATTTATTCCCACTTGACGACCTCCAGCCCCTCGTCGACAGGCTTATCCTCCCCTCCCCCCCACCCACAATTCTCCGCCTAAGTTGGGCAATCCTTCCAGGTTACGACGACAATGTCCATGTTTCATGTTTCTGCGATGTTCTGGTCATAGCAACTATGTTGCGTTGCGTTGCCATTTTTGATTATGTGTGACGCATTAGTTTGCTTTGCTTTGTGCCGTAAGGCATCCGATTGAGTGGCCATTCTAATTTTTCCTTTATGGTGAGTTTGCGGCTGCTGGTACATCCAGACATTGGGCCGCACAACTTTTAGAGGTTCCCCAACAAGAAAATTATCAACAGAACTTTTTCGAAAATTTGTGTGCAAATAGAGAACCCAAAAAAATTGACATTTTTGCATTTAAAAATTGCGTAGGGGTGTGGACCTTTGCAGGATCCGCTACGGTATCGGGCTGGATAGCTGAAAATGCTGCTGTTTGGTTGAGCTAAGAAAATTTTGGATTCAAAGCGCGGCTTTCGAGTTGAAGTGCGGCCCTTGGCCAGGATCCACGTCAAAGAGAAAATTCTTGGATTTATTAAGCTTGAGCTAATGTCGTGGTGTGAAGTTGCCATACATAACGATGCGGGTATTCTGTAATATTCTATCGCATTTTTATGACTTAGGATCTGAAATCTAGGGAACCAATTAAATGCTAGGTTTGAGACTGTTCAAATAATCAACTTGATCGTAGTACGACCCAGACAGTAATATAATTACACTGGCCCTGTCTCTAAACAAAAAAAGCGTTTATACAGTAATCACGGATCTATGCATCACTATCAAACGGAAAGTTACAAATGAATAGAAATTGGGTTCGGATATTGCAGCTTCCAAACGCACTCGAGGTCCGTTTATACTCACAGAAGTTTGCGTGAACTAGACAAAGTCATATAAAAAACGTCACCCCTTGGTGGTGGCGATTAGGGTCTACGTCCATTTCTTCGGATCAAGGACAGCTTTGGAATAAATTTGAACAATCTGAGAACACAAAAGAAATGTCGCTGCGCCTTCGAACTAAAACAAGCAACCAGCTATATCTCACTAACTACCCGAATACGGCGCCCTCACTTTTTTGAAACACAAATGAACATATATATATTTATATAAAATATATGAATTGTGGATCACAGTGTTCGGTGTGTGTGAATTAATTTTTTCATCATGCTTTTATCGGACTGTACAATGAAAATTTCCTAGGACTACCTAAATCGCTTAGCACTATTTAAATTTTTTGTGTTATCTGTACCGCATAGAATGGCTTAAATTTAATAATAGTGTTCGAACTTGGTAGGATCATCAAAGTTAATATATGTTTCTTTAATTTTCATCGATCCTTCTAAGGACCATTATTCCACGGCATTGCAGCTGTCCAAACTCGATACATTTGCAGCTCTTAACGTTATATTATCTACGTTACAGTAACAGGGAGAGTACGGGTCCTCGGGAGAGGGAAAGAGTATATACAGGGCGATCATTTGTGCCAATAGTCATAATTATTATTACACAACCTGTGCTCTGGTTGTTACATATGAACAAACTTTGCAGCTATTATTGAAATTCTCATGAAGATACTATTGGAAACTGATTAAACTCGTATTTTAAACAAATGCTCTTAATCATAGATTTGCAGAGAGAACAATTAGAGTGTATAGTCTAAACTTCCCACTTTTGTCGGGATTGAATCCCTAGTAGAGTTTGTTGTATCTATAATTACAATTACATTAAGTAAAGTTGACGTAAACCAGTTTGTAATGTTTAGGTGAAATGAAATCTTTAACAAAATGTGACAATTATTCCCCTGTTTTGAATCCCTAGTAGAGTTTGTTGCATCTATAGTTACAATTACATTAAGTAAAGGTGACGTAAACCAGTTTGTAATGTTTAGGTGAAATGAAATCTTTAACAAAATGTGACAATTATTCCTCTGTTTTGAATCCCTAGTAGAGTTTGTTGTATCTATAATTACAATTACATTAAGTAAAGGTGACGTAAACCAGTTTGTAATGTTTAGGTGAAATGAAATCTTTAACAAAATGTGACAATTATTCCTCTGTTTTGAACCCCTAGTAGAGTTTGTTGTATCTATAATTACAATTACATTCAATAAAGGTGACGTAAACCAGTTTGTAATGTTTAGGTGAAATGAAATCTTTAACAAAATGTGACAATTATTCCCCTGTTTTGAATCCCTAGTAGGGTTTGTTGCATCTATAATTACAATTACATTAAATAAAGGTGACGTAAACCAGTTTGTAATGTTTAGGTCAAATGAAATCTTTAACAAAATGTGACAATTATTCCTCTGTTTTGAATCCCTAGTAGAGTTTGTTGCATCTATAATTACAATTGCATTAAGTAAAGGTGACGTAAACCAGTTTGTAATGTTTAGGTGAAATGAAATCTTTAACAAAATGTGACAATTATTCCTCTGTTTTGAATCCCTAGTAGAGTTTGTTGTATCTATAATTACAATTACATTAAGTAAAGGTGACGTAAACCAGTTTGTAATGTTTAGGTGAAATGAAATCTTTAACAAAATGTGACAATTATTCCTCTGTTTAGAATCCCTAGTAGAGTTTGTTGCATCTATAATTACAATTGCATTAAGTAAAGGTGACGTAAACCAGTTTGTAATGTTTAGGTGAAATGAAATCTTTAACAAAATGTGACAATTATTCCTCTGTTTTGAATCCCTAGTAGAGTTTGTTGTATCTATAATTACAATTACATTAAGTAAAGGTGACGTAAACCAGTTTGTAATGTTTAGGTGAAATGAAATCTATAGCAAAATATGACAATTATTCCTCTTTTCACTGTAACGATCGCATAAATAACCAGATGTAAGTGGAGTTTTCCATTTCTGATCACATTTCAGTTAATTATCTCATTATAAGCATATTTGTTAATGATGCTCAAATTGTACGTTTGTACAATTTGTCACAATCTACAATTGGTATAAGTTCTATGCCATTTGTAATAATTTGTAAAATGTGGCATACCAGTTGCACCAAACTGTGGATGATGGGGTGTCGCTATTTATATATAGCTCTATTGTATGAATTTTACTGAATATAAACTGGGTGCCTTGACCGGTACGTTCTAAATTAAAAAAATTAAATAAACTTAACTGAACTGATACAAGTAAAAGAACCGCAGCCGACGTATGGCGCAAATCTGTTCATGTGGCAATTTAAGACGGTTGTTCCAACTTTGCGCTATTGGGTTATTTTACCACAAAATGGTTAAACAGGCAAAGGTTTTAGCAAAATTGGGAAAAATTAAGTCTAAAAATTTCAAAAATCTATCTCATGCTATATCCCTTCTCCCAGCCGAAACTGTCCACCTCCTTAGCCGACGGACATTAGGCTCTCATTTGTTATCATATCATTCATTTTTGCTTGAATATTTGAAAAGGTATACCCGCATATTGCGTATGGCTTTATCTAAATTGCTCTTAGATGGTTATCTCAGAAAATATAAACTTTATCTATGTTACGCATTACAGGCTGTAGTGGGCTCAATCAATCAAAGCTAGGATTGTTTCTAGCGCAAATAAACAGGGTCGTACACCTCGATAATGTTAGGTTTATATTTAGCCAGGGCTGATGCTTAGCCACAGCGACAAAAAATGCAGGTCGCTATACATATCGACAGGTGTTGCGTGCGAAACGAAGATGGAAACATAGTACCTTATCCTAAAGTGGCCATTTATTTAGAATCTGAAATTTACTACGTTTAGGTTAATCGGAATCACGTGGTCGAGCACAGGATTTTGATGGTACGTAGTATCAGTTTACGATTCGGCTCTGTGATTTTACGGTCCTAATCTAGGATTGAATTAGGTAGGCCGAGGGCGGACCTCGGTGTCGAAAAAATTACATTTTGCGCCATGCTACTTCGTCGCTCGTCGAACACCTGCGAAGGCGGAATTTCGAAAATGTATATCAGAATTAAGAATCTTCCTATATCTAAAATTTACTAGGATTTAGATAAACACTGGAGCATGATTTAAGTCTAGTATCGGAAATTGGTACGAAGTAGAGAAGAAAATATATTTTTCATAAGTGTAATCACTCTGATTACCAAGTCGGCTGCAAGGTTGGCAAAGCCTTGAGAATAAAGAAAACTGGGAGGTGACTGTCCTTACATGAGCCCGCACAAGCTTTGACAACTTTCGGGGTGCGAGTGTCGCTCCCGGCAAATGAACGCACTGCAGACTTAACCGGACGCAGATGTCGCGGTAGATTATTTGTGTACCATTGTGTGACAGCCAATTCAGATGCTATTCGATAAATGTAGACCTTTAAACAGAAATATAAAAATTACTATTGTTGGAGTAAAGTACTAGCCATGGTTACGGCTTTGCAGTAGCCAAACATAGGGAATATTAAAAGGTTCAGAAAGGCCCGTGGTTAAAGAAAGCAGTAGTCAGGGTTCTAGGTTCACTTTTGGTCCACCGTCGTTGGCAAAATGCAACAAGAAAACGAAGCGATTGGCTCTATTCCGAGCGATGCGCTCTGGGGGGGGGTGGTCATTCTTTCACGAGACGTGCAAACAAATGAAGTATGCCACAGCCCACCACCACTGCGAACACCTGAAGTGTTATAAAGACCGGCACATCGTAGCACGAATCGTAAGCAAGATTTCAAACGGTAAAACGGTCAAACTAGAAATATCTAAATTACCAACTTTATTTGTTACGTAAGATGAGATTAAGCATCAAGCTGGTCACTGTGGAATCGAGGGCTACCAAAGACTAACGTTCAAACCACAAAAGCGATTGTAGGACTAATGTAAGCAATTTGAGTCAGCAGTCCGGGTATATGTCAAACTTTTATAGTAGAATTTCTTTCGGTTAGTCGATCGCCGGCCGCCAGTGTCAGTATAAACTGATGGATGGTAATACCCCGACACTATAAAAGTTGTTATTCATCCTGATGAGACCGACCACCGACTATGGAGTGAGGTAACTTATTCAATATTTAGTGTTTCGAATTATTGGGTTACTTATGGCGTAACATTGAGTAGGTTAGCGGCGAATCTTACAAAATTAACAAGACCGAAGCAGTGCTTAGAACCAAAAAATTAAAGACGAAAACGAATCTGTATTGTTCGAAGTCGAGATTAAGATTTCGCGTCAACTGCGTACTTAAGTTTTTTGACTTAAATTTTACTAGGTCGAAACATAATAGTGCCCCATCGGCATAAACCAACTCTCGTAAGCTTAAAGTAAGACCGATGGTCCGACCACTAAACTCACTGGTGCAAAAGCGGGGCGACTTTCACGGCCTACCCGTCTGACAGTTAAGCAGAAATTGTAAAGTAATTTGAGATAATTATAAATTTTAGACTGCAGCATAATACATCCTCAGAGACTGTTATGACCTGCGGTTTGCTGACTAATAAATGTTCGTGCGCACAGAGGGAACTGTGAAAGGGTCGTGTACGTAGGCGATCGCAAGGAGATGATGTTGTCAATACTACAAGTGGTCAAGATTGGCAATGGTTCTAGTGTAATCGTGTTCAACCATCAAATTGCACAGCAATTGCCTTTGAATTTTGGAATAACCCGTAGCGCATAGCTGCGTTTATCACTCACCAGGCTGCATTGTTCCGGCTTATGCGGCATTTATATGCAAATGTGATTTATCTTGCCGTAGAGCACATTTGGACAGTCTATAAAAGACGTCGGTACCAACGAACTTGGCGTTGGGCACTACCGTTGTGATGTGATATTAAAATGTGCTCATTTGTGTATCCTAGTATCCTAAAATCGGAGTCCAAACCTTGTCCAAAGTATAATCTCCATAGCTGTTCGAGAATTATAGGGAATCATATCTCATACAGTATCCGTAACAACTCGTGAACTACCTAGACTACCTAAAAACCGATTTGTTGATAAATTTTTATGCCTCGATAACATTTCGATAGGATAGCTTAGAACATTATTAAGTAGCTTATAGGATCGGTTGCGAAAGACGTAGTTCATAAGACCAGGATGCTATTTCAGGTTACATACTTTGACAGATGTGTTGCACTATACATGTATTATCATTATGTTCATGTATAGTATTTGTGTTCCTATTATACTTGAAGCAAGATTTGTCATTGTCCGTCTCAGTTTGGCATACACTTTTTCCGTCCTAAAATCGTTGCATTATGAGCGAACATTAGCCTTTCTGGTTCCTCTAATGCAGCGTTTACGTTATAAAGGACACCCTTATGTGCAAGTTGTGTCCACACTAAGTGTCTCTGCCACCGTCAAATATATGGTGTCTTGGACATCATGGTGTTTCTGATGGTATTTTCAGATAGCATACATAGGTAGTTTAGTGTCGATAATAGTATGGTATAACCACGCCATAAAATTTATATGGTGTTAGCTACACCATGCTGTTATTTATACAAGTTATATAATGTGTTTGTGGATGGTGTCGTTGACACCGTCAGTAATAAACAATGCGTAGATTTAGCCACTATAATTAAGCTGATGGTGTCTCGTACACCATCTATTGCATTATATAGTGCAGGTATATGCCGTATACCACTGTGTGGTATGGACTACATGGAGGGTTCTTTATAACGTAAACACCACATAGCGAAGTCCTTGGTCTGTTTCATAAAGTCCTATAAATGAATCGTAATGTGAGCAAAGTCCGACTTACGATCAAACATGTTTTCTAGATTCAATGACTGATCTCAACATCGCAAACATGACCGCTCAGAGAAAAGTGATGATATTCTGATCTCAGTCAGCATCCAGGTATTTGGCCATTAATTAGTGCACCATGCCTTTCTTCCGTTGGTTGACATATCGATATACCGTGATGTCGCAATTTGTTGATCTTTGGTTCGTTTTAAGTGGTAACCTGCAATATCCTCCATTGTTTGTACTTATTTAAAAATAAAGTCAGAAAACAATTTCTCGTGGTGTCTGGTAGTTTCTGGCAGCATCTATATGTTGCGTCTATATATATGTTTTTCTATCCGGACAGGTGACCCATACGCGCTACGAAGTGTGGATACAAGGTCCGTAACCTTACCATATGCCGCTTCCCGTTAGTCTAGCCACGAGGAAAATACAAATTTCGCGAATAGGAAAGGTCCGCGAAATTGACAACGGTTCTCTGGACTACAAGACACCCGGTTCGTCAGAATTATGTTACCAAGATTAATAACTAAAATGATGCAATCCAATTTGTTAAGAGAATAATATGTGCGACAGTAAAGCTAGGCAGACCACTCGAAACCCTGCGGCGGCCGCAACGGTCAACTGGTGCTTGTTTGAATTTCTCCTCAACAAGACTAATCCGAGTCAAATTTTATACCGTACTATCGACTACACACAATTTACAAGTTCCACATATTTTCGAAATTCACCGAGTTAAACAACTTCCGACCGAGATCAAGAGAGAGATTTGCGGCATGGCATTTATGACTTGTGACAATGTGTCGGTACCAGCCTCCCTGGGAGACCTCAGCAATTTTACCAGACACCAGACCCGTGTGCAACCAACCGGGCGGTGTACAAACACACCTCCTGCTGCACGCCTGCGGCTTGCTAAACTACGTAGCTTCTAAGATCTGACCAAAAAAGGTATAAATTCGACAGATTCGCGAAAACTTTGGTTCACCCTTGAGGTTATAATATCCGGGATCGTAAGGGTATGATGTTTGCAAGCTAGGGTATGTTTACGTGGCGACGTTCCGTTGTCATACATATATGTAATGGCTAATGTGAATTTTAGGGGCAGAAATGAAGTGTATGCTATACCGTTTTTGATGTACTAAGTATAAGTCTTATCCTTACTATAAGCTAGGGTTCTATATGACCCATATACTAAACCTAAGCCTTTGCTTAGTTTATATTGTGCTGACATCCATTAGTTGATAGTTTGTCTATGTGCTACCGTATGGTGGGCATATAATCATAGCTTGAATGCCAAGGGTGTCCACTAGGACATAATGCACTATATCTGTTAAAATATTTAGTATTCCCAATAAATTACCAACTTTAAACGAGAAAAGGCAGTAAATCGTTGTTAATTTCTGTAAAATTGTGCTTCACAAATTGCAACTATTGTTAATTTTCAATTTTTTTAAACGTATTCACATTGACGTAAGTATCGTTTATTCAATGGGAAATTCAATTCACGTACTAAGATTATCTCCGCTCTGAAAGTACATACGTCGCAGTCGTGTTTGTTCCATTTGATGCACTGCATAGCTTCAACATTCATGTATAACAAATTAAATTTCTATGCAGATATATAACAAGTAGCGCTAACTGTTGAACAAAACTATTTAGTCAAACTAATTGTACCACTAATTATATAATACCATAGCTAAATGTAGTGCTAGCACAATTCTTTTTTTTATAATTTATGTTATGTTTTTATATTTTGATGGGGTAGGGGTTGGAGGTATTTTTACTATGACGGCTTTCGGATATTAAAATGGGACGGGATTCGTCACCGAAGATGTGGTGTTCGAGGTATGGCCAGTAGTTGCCGGCGGAGAAAATAGTCGTTGACTTATTTGGCGCGTGCCATTGTCTCGGTGACTATTCAGATGCAGGTGGTTAAAATATTAGATAATCGATGTGCACAGGCTTCGCGAATAGCAATTATCGTGGCTAAGTCGAGTTGCTCTGATTAGAACTCCAACACAAAATCAATAAAGGCAGTATCAGAATATTTATTCAAAGTTAGCAATTATAAATCAAATATTGATTTTTAAGCACCGCGCTAGTTCTAGCCACGATAATTGCTATTCGCGAAGCCTGTGCACATCGATTATCTAATATTTTAACCACATGCTTCTGGGTAACACTGTAGAATTCTGTTACTGACTAAGCCTTGCTCTCGAACTTTTAGCTCAAGTTTTGAGCGCACTATTATTCTAATCACTTATGTGTTTATATTATGATTTAGGTTAACACTTGATTACCAATTGGCCTCGTGTGAGGTTTGTACGTAGCCTGCCGGATGGGTAGACCCGTACGTTTATTTAATTACCTCAGCCTAAGGTCTTAGAATTACGCTAATTACGTTCCTTAACGCCAACAGTATCCGGACGGACGGCTTACTGAAGGATATTGATTATTATTTTCTCTTGTGGGTTTGTACGTAGCCTTCCGGACGACTAAACCCGTACGTTTATTTAATTACTTTATCCTAAGGTCTCATAATTACACTAATTACGTGCCGTTATATTAATGATCTCGTCTCCGGACGGCTGACGAGACCGCTATAATTAGGGAGGGTTTTGGCCCGGGATCACCCTTGGTAGCCAGGTGGATGCCCATCAATTTGTAATTGTAGGTGTCGGGGCTGGTGCCTTTATCATAACTAAAATTTTCTAATTTCTACTAAACCACCGGGTCTGGCCTCCACTACCGCCTTAGCACTCCCTGTTGTCCTCGGCATGGAATATGAGCGTATAATTGCGTAAAGTCTAAATATAATTTGTTACCTAACTATACCGGCTAGCTATGTATTTAACTCTAAATATATAAAATATATTAAACCTCTATAAATCTCAAAATTCACCCCTACCATCATATATCCCAAAACCCAAATTTCATATTTAAAACTTCTTAAAACTTATTCTTTCATTTTAAATACCCTATTCCCTAACCCATATCCCCTATTTATCCACCCTCTCAATATAACCAAAATTTAACCAAATCCCATTTTTTCCTAATTTCACACTTTTTCAACCAAAATTCAAACTACCGCCATCCCCTCAAATTTCTACCAATCTTCCTAAAATTTTCATATCTTTTTCCCCTAACCATACCCAACGACACATTAAACCCACTCCTTCCTCTTCTTTTTATTTCCTATAAATTTACTTTTTCCTAAATTTCCCATTTTCCCCCAACTCTCCTATTTCTCAAACATTCCCCATTCCCCCAAAACTCAACTAATATCCCTCAAAATTTAATATCCTTTTCCCTTACCATACCCATTCATATATCTAATCCACCCCTTTCCCCCCTTTCTACTTCTCCCAAATTTCACCTTTTCTTAAATTCCCAATTTTCCCCATTTTTCTACATTTTTAAAACATCTTCCATTTTCTAAATATTTAACCCACACTTCTCAAATTCAAAATACAAACTCCACTACCTACCCCTTTCATCATATTAAAATTTCACCACCCATCTTCCCCTACTTATTTCAAACCACCCTTCCCTATTTCACCCCATTTTCCTAAAATTTCTTCTTTTTAAAATTTTCATTTAATTTCTTTAAATACATAATATATTAAATATATATATATATATATATATATATATATATATATATATATATATATTTAATATATATATATATTAAATATATATATGTATATATATATATATATATATATATATATATATATATATATATATATATATATAATATATTTCGTCGTTGTAATGCGTAGTACGGTACGGGGTACCGTTTAGTTCCGTCTGTACGGCGTTGCGTATACTCAAATGTATTTACTTGATATATATATGGAATTGGAATTATAATAATTATTATTATATTTTTGGATTTTTGAACGATTGGTGACCTAGATAGAGCGGTCAACGTGATGTTTTTCGAATTGAAATATCAGTGTATCGGTGCTCTTTTTATGTCGAGTAGAGGTATAGCGACGCACCGTTCTTATCGTGTTTACTGAGTTTGATGAGACTATGGTTTAAAGACTTCATTGCGGTCAATAGATAATTATCTAGCTAATCGAGCGTTTTATTTTTTTGTTTTTATATGTTTATTTGTTTACTCATGCTTTCGAAGAGGGTGTCAAATGTCAGCGAGGTTTCCTGTTCAGGTCAGGCCGTAAGATTCTTTTGTTATGTAGCGGCATTGTAACTAAAATTACACATTCGAAATTGATTGTAAACCGTGCTAGCGAGTTACTACAAAGTTTCCGATACGTAACGATGTAGGCAAGTCTCCGCGGCTTAAGCGAGTTTCTCTGGGGTTAACGTTAGTGGTTAGCGTAAAGACCATATTTATAACCATTACTACCGACTGTGGAAACTAGTCGCGTGTATGTCGATCTTTTATAAGTCCTTGCTTGTCGTCTGCCGTGCCTAGGCCGAATCCGCTAACGTGTAACCATATTAGAACGCTGTTATGTTACCGTATGCGCTACTACTGGTCTACATTATAGCCTTAGTCCTTGGATATTTCGCGCTGTTATAACTTTTAGTCTGTGTTACTTAGCTACAGTGTTTAGGTCGGATGTGTTGGGAGCCCGCGTGTGAGTGCCGCAATACAAGTTGTCGCGATATGTTAAGGGCTCGGCACTTTGTTACATTGGTCAATAAACATTTATGATCGCTGGGCTGTTGTGGTATTAACCAAGGAGAGCGTAATATAGTTATAATAGTTAGTTGCCGAGCTGCTATTGCCGTTGGGTTGTGTTCTAAACAGAAGAGCTGAGGAATTTATTTATCACCACTTCTCTGGTACGCCAGACCACGAACTTGCGTACCCCAGCTGCTAGCGTGTAAGATTGTTTATGGTGGCCAGATTTGTAATAAGACTCTAACCATTGTGTATTATAGTACTTGCTGGGTGTTGGAGCGTCGCGCAAGCACAAAGCTACACTGCCGTCGAAAAAGATTAAGCGCGGACAGTAGGTGTTATATTCTTGTCGGGGGTCCAGTAGGCTACCAGGGGTCCCAGGGCCTAATTTTTATAAAAATTGGTTTTAAAGACTTTTTCACTAAATTACTTATTATACGGGCCCCTAAATTTTAGTTCCATTAAAATTTGAAATTTTATAAATTTTAGTTACTACTGTCGGGGCTGGTGCCTTTTCACACTCAAAAATTTTCCAATTTCTACTAAAACCTTAGGCTCGGCCTCAACTCCCGCCTTAGTGTTTCCTATCGTCTTGGCGTGGTTTGTAAACGCAGTAAGTACGATGTGTTGCCAATATAATTCGTTGTCAAAACCGTTCACTAGCTATGTATTTATTGCATATTAAAATACATTAAAACTTATATATATTTTTTCCAAAATTCCCCACTTACTCAAAACTCAACCAATATCCTTCAAATTTTAATATCCTTTCCCCTTCGCCATACCAATTCATATATCTTATCAACACCTTTCCCATCTTTTTACTTTTCATTAATTTCACCTTTTATTAAAATCCCAATTTTCTCCATTTTTCACATTTTTCATATATCTCTCATTTTATCTAAACTCAACCCCCACACCTCAAAATTATAACACAAACTCCCCTACCTACTCCCTTTATGATATTAAAATTCCACCCCAATCTCTCTCTACTTTATCTAAACCAAACCCCACCTCCCAACCCCATTTCTTCAAAATTCCTCCTTTTCAAATTTTCAACTAAATCTTCCTCAACCTATCCTATATAGTAACTATATATTATATATGTTATTATTATCGCGTATAGCGCGTGCAACACTAATACGGTACGGGGTACGGCTACTTCTCGCCGTACAGGGCGTTGCATATTATTCATAAACATTTGTTTTTCGATATTGAATTTGAATTTAGTGTGTATAATATTATTATTATTATTGGTTGTTTTGAGTAATTGAATATAAACGACCTACCTAGTTTTTAGTGTTAGGTGTTTTTCGGTCGGCTGTCGTGTACAGAACTGATAATGGCTGCGTTGAATTATTGTGTTTTCGTGTTAATAATATCGGTGTGGTTTTGTTTTCGAGTTTCGATTTTCCATTATTAACTGTAGTTATGAGGAGTTGCGAATTAGGATGGAAATGAGATAGCTAGAGCATGTAATTCTCACTGCCTTTTATTATAGAAACTGGTTAGGTTTTTATTTTTGTCTGGTTGTAGGGCTTCGAAGCGTTACTTGGCGGGGACTAACTGAAAGTTTACAATTTCTCTTCTTTATGTCCTTGTGATCCGTTGGTTGCGGGAAAATCCATATGCGTTCGTTAACGGTGTTATGCGAGCATTACTCGAGTTTCGACGAGACCTATAACGTCTGTATAGTACATAAATTGGTTCAACAACAGCGTAACCTCAATTTCTTTGGCGGATATTACTCGCAGTTCTTAAGCGTGCCTATGCCGGGTTGACGTTTTAACGGTAGTTTTGATGTAGTGTTAAAATATATCTAACCGATTGGAAACGACAACGCATTAGTCTTTAGGATATTCCTGTATTCTGTGAATGCGTGACCTATGTCGATTTGATTCGATCAGCCAAATAAAGTATTTCGGTTGCTCGCTATTGTACTGAATAGTGTTTAACCGGATGAGAGAGTGTACGACCGAAGTTGTGCTATGGATGTAGAACTCGGACCTTTCCTGTTTATTCATTCGTCGTTGTGTTAATGTATATAACTTGTGGACAATTTACAAAGTGTTTTTTAAACCTAAACTCATGGAGTGTTGCAGAACTTAGTCTTAAGACTCTTCTACCGGGTAAAGTTGCGTTGACCATCTTGTTGTCATATTAGTCAGAAGCGGTGCCGAGAGGTTTTCCTGACTAAGTCGTCTTAGTGTAGTACCAGACCGACACTTCAGTAAGTTAGCAATAAACGTTTACTATCAACGTATTGTTCTTGCGTCGACTAAAAGAGCGTAATAAAGTATAATTGATGGCTAGTAGAGTTGCTACTTAATAAGGCCAATCTACAGGGATAGGAAACGCTAGGAAACTCCGTGTATCGCCACTTCCCTGGTACGCCAGACCAGTTTTCAATATCAGAGTTATTGGGTGGCCTGAACTCTAATTGAATTATAAACATTGTGTGTTATAGTAAGCACTGGGGGTCAGAGCGTCGCGTAAACACGGAACTACACCGCCACAAAAGAAATCAATCTCCGACATGGTGGCCATTACGAGGCTAATTCCAATGCTGATCGTATAAAATTCTGCTTGTAACGTTTGCCGGATTGGTTTGTGTTTAGTGGTGGTATTTGCTGACATTTCTTAACGTTGTTTTTGCGCGTTACAGCACTGATTTTTGAGTGTCCGTGATTTGACAGTAGTTTTACCTCATTGATGATACAGCCGCGTTAAGGCCTCCTGACGATACGACCTAGTGGTCTATGGGAATAGACACTACGAGTACGCCGTTACCGAATGGTACTGCTGGTGGCACTACCTCTATGATTGACACTACGTTAACTCCGTTAGAAGCGACATTGCGTCAGGTGCACGTAAGTTTACTAGATTCTAGTCGCAAGTAGAATGAGATAACTGGATTGGTGCGGGATGCCGTCCGTGATTGTAATCGGAAATACGATGAAGATAACTAGCAAATATGATGAAATAACCGCCTTAGTACGCGACACTGTACGTGATTCTAGTCGTAAATATGACGAACTGATATTAAGCACAATGGAACGCGAACGTGGATTCCAAAGCTTTGTTATACGACAAAATAATGACCTACACGAGCAAATGAGTGAAAGGCGGGGTAATCTTAACCAGTTACGAGATCCGATCGGTATGGATCCCGTGCTGACCCCGACCTCTGCTCTCGGGATAGAGGATTCGGTTTACCTGGACGCTACTGTGGTAGACGCCAATACTAGGCCAAAAGTAAGATTATATGTGGAACCTACGGTTCCTGATCGAGGGGCTGCCCGCAAGGTGGTGTACTATACCCACTTCTCTGGACTATGGTAGTTGATGAGCTGTTAGAATTGTTGAATGGTAGGAATACATATGCTCAAGCATATTCAGACGATCTAGTCATACTAGCCCATGCTAATTCAGCGGTTACAACAGAGAAGGCTCTGTCATCAGCTGTGAGTAAATTATAAAAATGGTGTAGGCCCAATGGCCTGCAAGTTAACGGACTAAAATGCCATACTATGGTGCTTAGCCGGAAGCATGTACCTCACATCACCAGAGGCGTCAGCGTGTTTGGTGCTGCTATAACTGTTGTCAAGTATTTAGAGGTCATGATTGATTCCAAGCTTTATTGGAATAGACAGATAGATTATGTTACCACAAAGCCACAAAAGCCCTAATGGTTTGCAGCTCAGCAATAGGTAAGAGCTGGGGCCTGAAACCTAAGGTAGCCCTGTGGATACATCGTATCATAGCTCTACCTATAGTTAAGTATGGTTCTTTGGTGTGGTGGCATAGAGCAAAACTTAAATGCTCAGCCGCGAAACTGAACAGAATTCAGCGATTAGCATGTTTGATGATCTCAGAAGCTATGAAATCGACACCCACAATTGGTATGGAAGTCTCCTTGGGTCTGAAGTCGATAGATCTAGAGATAAAGGAGTCAGCCATAAGAGACTATATCAGGCTTCGTGCCACTGGTTTATGGAGTTGGGAACCAGATGGTTCAGGACACCACATTATCCAGGATGCTCTTCTTCCGGACGTAGTCAGACAACCATCTGATATTATGCTACTGGAGGTCAGAGACAGACCGACCTGGGATGTGTATGCTCCTTCCAGAGGCAATTGGTTAGAATGGTACGAAGATACAGTTGAGGAAAATAGTGTGGTTTGCTTCACAGATGGTTCAAAGATTGCCGTTGGCAATCGAACTATTGAAACAGGAGCAGGTGCCGTCGTGGATGGTGACAAACTATGGACACCTCTTGGGAAATACTGTAGTGTCTTCAAGCTGAGGTGTTTGCCATCATCATGACGGTCAGGCACGTACTAGACAAGATAGATTCAAATAGGACGGTATGGATAATTTCAGATAGCAGAGCTGCAATATTAGCTCTAAATAGTTTCACGTCAGATCCCGCCTTGTGCGAGACTATAGGGAAGCTCTCGACGAGCTCTTCCTAAGGTGCAAGGTTAATATAGCAGGGGTTCCAGGTCAGTCCGATGTAAGGGGTAATGAGGAGGCGGATGAGCTTGATCGCATGGGGCTCCTTAACCCCTTTTCAAGGACCATAACCTGTAGTCGGACTTCCAGCCAGCTATCTTTATGGCTACGTGAAGGAAAGAATTGGATCAGAAATGGAGAACAGGTGGATTCAACATGACGGCTGTAGACAGACTAAGCAGATATTTCCAGCCTTTAACAAGAAGTGGACCAGAGTCCTACAGCGTATGGACAAGAGAAGACTCAGGCTATGCATGCAGATAGTTACGGGCCATAGTGTATTGAACGATCATATGTTCATGATGAAACTATCGCCAACACGTAACTGTAATGAGTGTAGTGTACCAGAAACGGTCAATCACTTCATGTGTGATTGTAAAGTATGGAAGTAACAAAGAAATATAGTTTATGGTTCAGACAACGTAACCATTTTAGATGTCAGGAAAGAAGCCCTTGTAAGCTGATAAGATACATTAACATGACAGGAAGACTATCTGATAATTAGATTACCTCTAGCATAGTTTGTAAGCTTTGGGTTGTGTAATGGGCAGAAATCATAAGTTGCCTAACACGGTGCCTTGTATCTAACCCATCTCTTCTTTATCTATTATCTAAGTAGCAAATATGATGAAATAACCGCCTTAGTACGCGACACTGTACGTGATTCTAGTCGTAAATGTGACGAATTGATATTAGGCACAGTGGAACGCGAACATGGATTCCAAAGCTTTGTGATACAACAAAATAATGACCTACACGAGCAATTTGAAAAGCGGGGCAATCTTAACCAGTTGCGGGATCTGATCGGTATGGATCCCGTGCTGACTCCGAGCTCTGCTCTCGGGATAGAGGATTCTGTTTACCTGGACGCTACTGTGGTAGACGCCGATACTAGGCCAAAAGTAAGATTAGATGTGGAACCTACTCCGTTATTGGATACCATTATTGCTGCGCCACCTCAAGTATCGGTCCCATTGTCTATTGTACCAAGCTCCTGTGATGATATATGAGCACCTGCTAGGATGTCGTTAGCACCGATTGCTGTGTCTACATGTGCACCGGTGTCGTCCGTTTCGGTTAGGTCAGCCCCGGTAGCAGTGACGGTAGTGTCGGGTAGTACTAGTACACATACAAGATACCGCTATGTTAGCATGTACCCAAACAACTACCGATGCTGTCAACTCTGCGCCTGTTGCAATGGGTGCCCCTATGGTGCCGTCTATTGTGGTTCATGTGCCGCCCCGAAAGAACCAGTCAATATTGAAAAGTACGATGGTAATTCGGATTTTGCCACGTATTTCCGTCGGTTGGAAACCGAGTTCGAGTTGGCAGGTGTAGATAGTTCAAACGAAAAATTTCGTTCCTTGCTTAAGAAATTACGGGATGCCGCCAGAAGTTTTGTTGAATTGTTGATGGCCAGGTCGGAAGCTCCGACGACATACGAAGATTTAGTTTACCGGTTGCATGAGTGGTTCGCAGAAAGTCGGGAATTCGTGGATGAAGTGCAGCGGTTCCAACAAATGAACCAGAAGAATTCCGTAGCGGATTTTGCTGATGAGCTAGCGTTGCAGTGGCATAAGCGGTTAGTCCCGTTGAAATTAGGTGATCAGCATGCTGCGAACTTATTGCCCAATACGTTTTTGCGAGGTATGCGCCGTCGATTACGTTCGAGCCTGATCCATGGTGACCAATGGTCCTTTGAGGAATTGAAACGTCGAGCTGTACACATTGAGCGTACGGAAAAATACTGTCAGGAACCGAAGATGATGGAAGTTCATCGCGACCGACTAGTAGGTTCCAGCGATCATGGAGACCAAGTCAAAACACTAATACTAATAATGGTGTATCACCACAAAGGAATGATGGTCGACAGGTTCCTACGCGTCTGAGTGACGGAAATCGGAGTAACGATGTAAGAAATACCCGAGTAGCTGAACGAGCTACCGCAGTGACGATCGTGTGTCACGACTGTGGTACCACAGGGCATGTCCGCGCGCGATGTCCATATCGTGACGCACGCCTTCGTCAACAAGAACGCGGTGTAGTGAGGGAAGTTACTTCTCCATCATCGCCGGTGCAACGTCCATCGAATAATGCTGAATCCACAACGCCTAAGGAACTGTGGAAGTGTTTCCTATGTGGTAAACCGGGTCATTTTGCTCGGGATTGTCGTCATCTATCTGTGAACGTAGAAAAACAGCTGACCGGCGATGGCCGACGTCGTCCAGAATCTAAGACAGTGCAGTCAGCTACTTTAGAGACACTAGCTCGTCAAGTGAACGATGCGCAGCATCGCATGGATGGACAAATGCATGATATTCTTATGCAGTTGAAATTGGTTGGCGTGGGCAACTCCAATAGAAAAACGAACGGTTCGGGGTTATAGAATTTGCCCTCACGACTGGTGTCATCCAAGAATCCATGTCGTCAGGTAATCATGGAAAAAGTTCCTGAGTCAGCTTTCGAAGAACATTCGGAACTTCAAAATGACATGCAGGTTTCAATAGCACAGGTAGAGATGTTAGCTCGTCCTACCAAATCATGTTTCTATGTTGACGTGAAGGTCGATCCGTACAAATTAGGAGGATTAGTAGATACTGGGGCTCAAATGACAATCATGCTCCGAGAAGTCCATGAAAAAGGCTATAGTCGGTGTAAACTGTATTCATGAAGTAATACAAGTATGGGCATTTGATAATTCCCCAGCTAGTAAAACCATGGGATTGTTCGAAGCACTTGTACATTTCGGGGATCAGTCCCGATATGTGCAAATTCACGTCGTACCGGATATGCCAGTTGCGACTGTCATCGGTGCTGACATGTTACGAAAATTCCATACAACAATCGATTACCAGAAAAATACATTCTTGTTGGCGAAAAGCCTGTGCGATCGTGGTCCTTGATCCGACGTAAAGAGACAACACCGGAAGAACCTGGTACAGGAACAATGATAGAGTCTGAGAAGCTGACTGGAGTTCCAGTGGGTGCTTTCCATGTGTGTAGAATATCTGTTGAGATTCCACCGGAAAGTACAAAGTTGGTACCGTGTAACATCAATACAACCAGTTACAATGGGCAAAGTGTTATGGTAGAGTCCAATATGGACACGCGATTTAAGAGGCCCATCCTTTGTCCAAATGCTATTGTCGAAGTACAAGAAGGTATGGTTTGGGTGCCAGTTACCAATGTGGAACGAAAATAATATAGACTGAAAGTTTACGATGTTATGTCCCACATCACGGAAATTGCATGCACAGTAGCTGTCCCGTCGACAGAAAAACCAGCGACAACGGATGTCGATCACTCCAAAGTATTAACCAACAAAACTCAGATTCTGCAACAGGAAGCTAAGCGCTTGTATAAGGAATTGGCAGCAGAAATAACGCAAGATAAGGAAGCTGAATTACCAGAAGGGGTGTCCTTAAAATAAGCAGTGGCTACCAAAACCGAAGTTCGGATTTTAGCACGGTTGTTGGAACGTTTATTCACCTGTTTATTCACCTGTGTGCCTCGCGCACACTTTCGATTATCTGAGTTTCTCCATTTCAATTGCCCGAGGCGATGAGACCCATTCGATAGGGCCTAAAATTAGATGAAGCAAAGCGAAAGAAACGGTTTACACTTCTGGCAAATGACCGGAAACGTGGAGCAAACTTTTGAAAGATGCCAATGTTTTAGCTTCAACAACCCAGGGAGGTAGCCCGTTCCAGACATTGACAATCCGGTGACTAAAGTAGTATAGCCGCTTTGATGTCTTTGGAATATCAGGCGGTTTCAGTTTGTAGCAATGACCACGAGTATTGATATTGCCGTCGAGAAACAGTTGGTTATAAGGAAGATTCATATTGTTCGTCATAATTTGATACAACAGAATTCCGCACGTAGCCTGCGGGTCTCGAGCGATTGCAATTGTAGCTGTCGAAGTCGATCAGGGTACGGAAGATGACGAATGCTAGGTAGCAGCTTAGTGACACGGCGCTGAACACTTTCGACGAGGTCGATATCTTTTTGCAAATATGGACTCCATACCTGCGTAGCGTATTCTAAGTGCGGTCGAACTAACGTTCTGTGCAATTCTAATAATGACGTTTTTGTTATATTCCTTACATGGCGTTTTATTAAACCATACATCTTATTGGCTTGATTCACCGCAGATATTACTTGCCGTTCCCACATCAGATCATTCGACACAATAACACCGAGATCACGTATATTCTTGCATTCTGCAAGATCTTGTCCCGTCAAACTATAAACAAATTTCGGATTATTATGCCCAAAGTGCATTGTAACAGATTTTTCAGCGTTGAACAAAATTGCATTGTCTGATGACCACTTGTTTAGTGCTTTCAAATCGTTCGATAAGCAGATTGCGTTGTGGCTGTCATTTGTTCGTATCCTTGTGTAGATTTTAAGATCATCAGCAAACTTCAATATATTTACATTTTCACCGATGCAATCGTCAATGTCATTAATGTACATTAAGAACAACAATGGTCCTGCTACAGATCCCTGTGGGACGCCGCTCAAAACAGCTACAGACCTGGAATCACAACCTCGATACACTACTTTCTGAGTCCTGCCAACTAAGAACGATCGGAACCAGTCTACACTTTTGTCATGCAAACCAAATGATCGCAATTTACTAACTAAGCGTTCGTGGCTCACGGAATCGAAAGCTTTCCTGAAGTCCAAGTAAATGCAGTCAGCTGTATCTCCTTCATTCAGTATCCGAGTGATGTTATCGATAAATAATAGCAATTGGGCGCAGCATGACTTGCCGCGTGTAAACCCAAACTGTGACTGGTTTAGTAAGCCGTTGCTTGTCATGTGTTGAACTAGTTGATCACAGATAATTTGTTCCATTATCTTGCTACACTTACAAGTCAAACTGACAGGACGGTAGTTTTTAACATGATTTGGCGATCCTTTCTTCAGCAGGGGCACAGCGTTTGCTTTCAGCCATTCAGCTGGCAATGCCCCACTGCTATACGATTTTTCAAATATGACACAAAGGGGGTCGGCTAGTACACTGGTCATGTTACGCAATGCGTCAGACGGAATACCGTCTGGACCTGTTGCCTTTTTTCCGTCTACTGACTGTAGTTTCTTTAGAACAACGCTTCTATCAAACGACACCTCGGCCATTGTTACTGGATTGTTTAGGTCAGTTGTAATCTGAAATGGGGTAGCTGTTCCTGGTGGCACAAATACAGAAGCAAAAAAATCATTAAATAAGTTCGCAGTTTCTTCTGGGTCGTCGCATACAGTACCGTCTTCTCGCAGTATGGTTGCCTCTCCGCACTTGTTTTTACGCCGGCGATTGATATAAGAGAAAAATGATTTACGGTCGTGCTTAATATTTGATGCTAGCTTTAGTTCAAACCTTCGTATATCAGCCTCACACTGTTTGTCGCATTGTGATAGTTTTAATTGATAGTTTTCCCAAGAGGCTTGAGTGTTACGCTGCTTGAATTTACAGTAAGCATTACGCCTTTGACGCAAAGCTCGGTCGGTGGCGAAAGTAGCCCAAATTGGCTTTGAGCGAGTCAACTGATTTCTACATTTAGGGGTAGTTGCGTTTAGTACTTTAGTAAATTCATTTTTAAATATTGTCCACGCTGCGTTGACATCGTGGCATGCTACTAGTCTGTTGGAAATATTCTCGGCCTGAAAGAGTTCAGTAGCACGAGTCCAGTGATGTTTGGTAGCCTTATGTATTGCAAGTCCTAACCGGGGAGCAGCATATGCATATTTTACCTCCCATGTAAGTTTAAACGATACAATGTTATGGTCCGATGTTGTTGCCATTGGAGCGTCTAATTTAATGTCGAGAACGTCATCATCAGAATGTGTGAATACTAAATCTAAGCAGCGATCGCCTCGAGTTGCCTCATCCACATTTTGATAGAGCCCGCTTTCAAGTATACAGTTAACAAACTTATTACATCGCGCTGGCCATTCCATATCAACCCAATTTATACCCGGGTAATTAAAGTCGCCAGCTATACAGACTTTAACATAGTTCGTGAACAAATTATGTCGTATTGGTGTTTGAATGGCTGCATCAGTTATGTCCGAAACATTAGGCGGTCTGTAGATACAAGCAAACAAACCTCGTCCACATGTGGACATAGATATAGAGCACATTACAGCTTCGCAGTGAATGTCTGGTGGTAATGAAACTTGGATTGGATTAAGAGATGATTTTGCATAAATAGCCACCCCACCCCCTCTGCGATTTTGACGATCGAGACGAAATAGGGCATAGTTTTTAAAAGAAAGTTCCGCATCTTCAAACTCGGATTTGCTCCACGTTTCCGTCATGAACACAATATCGGGATTAGTATTAAATAAATAGATTTCGAAGTTAACTAGTTTATTCATAATACTCCTTGCATTGATAAGTACACAGCGTAACGACTTTAAAACACAATTGTTTATTTTTACATCGTTATTGTCGGAAGTAGGTACTGTAAAATATCTATTTGACAAATATTTAATCGAAACTGGTTGAACAGGAAGAATGTCACTTACAACTTCGGGTTGCCGTCCCCCGACACCTGGTTACACTGTTCGGCGACTGCAGTGAGTGTAGCCCCACATTACCACGAGTAGGACGATGATACTTTTTAGCTATAGTTTCTCTGAATTGCCGATCAATTGTGCGCTGCGTTGGGGTTCTGTCGACATTAATGTAAATTTTATAAAATTCATGTTCGTCGTCCAAAGTGCGTAGAGACTTCGCGTGAGAAAGGATCTCAACTTGCTGTTGTTGAGAACCCAAAACTACTTTGAGAAGTCTAGTAGACTGCATATTACTAGGCAACGACTGGTTTACCGATCCCAGTCGAAAGATTGCTTTAATTTCGAATTTCGAACTGGGTGCAGCTGTGGCCAGAAGCTTTTTAACTGTTTCCATTTCTTGCTCTTTTCGCTGTTGGGAGGCAAGTGATGTATCCTCTCTCAAATTAGCAATAATAATATTTTGCTTACGACGTTCTTGATCACTCAGCTCAGCAATAACTTTTACCATTACATCATCCCCCTTCCTCAAAGTAGCTGCGGGTGGTTTGGCCGCAGCAGTTGCATATGTAACATCAGTTGCCGCAGCACACTCATTCACCCGGGCAATCTGAATACCGTCAAAACGATCGTTGAGTGCTTTAATACACGCCATCATTTCATGCTGTTTTTTAGATACTTCATTGTATTTTTCCTTCAGTGACTGTACCGATCTCAGGTCTGCGTCAACATGCTGTTCGCATGAATTACAGTAGAAACGTACTGGGGTCCCTTGGCGATTCAACAAATCATGCAACGCCGTTGACACTTCGGTGCAGGGTGCTGCGCGATGCAGATAACATTCACATAGAGCGCACTGCAAAAATGAATCGCCATTGTCAACTCGAATCGTAGACTTGCAGCTCATACAATTCGGATTTACCGGAGTGGTAGAAGACGACCATTTCCTTGTAATCACCATTTTTCGCTATGACTTATAGATTATAATAAATCTGAATAATAGCATGTTGTACGACATTCTATTGATACAGGGGATACTAAACCTATTCAACAACGAATGCGACGTGCACCTTACGTGCATCGCGAGGAAATTTCTAAACAAGTTCAGGCTATGCTGGACGATGATGCGATTCAACCATCGATGAGCCCCTGGGCGTCTCCTGTTGTGCTTGTCAGGAAAAAGCCTGGGGGCATGCGATTGTGTATCGATTATCGAATGTTGAATAATGTAACCAAAAAGGATAGTTTTCATCTTCCACGAATTAACGATACGCTAAACGCCCTAAAATTATGAGTTATAAATGTGTGCTACGTGACAGTGTACCTAACATAGAGTAATATTATAATAATTTACGTTTCTGGAAACATATATATATACACAAACTTTTTATGAGAATTGGGCAAGCTATTAGTTCTTATTTTTAATATTCATTGTATAAGCTCGCACATTGACACCAGGACCTGGTGCTAAGAACCTGAGCAACTTTACGATATATTGGGGAATCTTCTTGAGATCGTTACGTGAGTGAGGCAGAGGCAAAAGCAATTATCCAGCCACGTTTCTTTAGCCCTGTGATGGCACCCACTTTGGAGATTAGGTTACCTGGCAAAACTTCCGGTGTACAAATGTCGAGTATTGTCGTCGTCTTTGTTCCCCATCGGGCTGACGGCTTTTTGTTCGTGACACATTGAGATTTAAACTTATGAGCACATTAATAGCTAGTGTGAAACGCTTTTAGCGTTTTTCCCATGTCGCACAAGTCCCATACAGCAAGGTAAGCTTCTTTGCCATCGGAGGCCCTGGAGGTTGGAATAGCAGTAGCTGAGGT